>PVKH010027092.1:0-13079 GCA_004027955.1 Chaetophractus vellerosus
CATCGGTAAAGTAGGGGTGACATATTGTACTAGTGCAATGGGGTAGATGTGACCGTGACCTGAACTAATGTGAACAAAGCACCCTCCAGAGTCCATGGCACAAGCCAAGCACTCAGCAAGTTCACTAACAGCAGCTGGGAGAGCGGCAGGGATCTCAAGGACACCTGTCGGCTCCTGGCAGGCTCTCCTCCTTCCCAAGCAGCGGCCTGGTCTTCATGAAGCCTCAGGGGACCTCTCCCTCTCTCTGTGGGAAGTTGTGCTAGGGCTCTGCCCCTTCTGAGCTAAGTATGTCCTAAAACCTGCTAATTCTTAAAGTAAATGAAAACACTTCTTTTCCATCCCAATAGAAAAATAATGAGTTCCCTTTGCAGGGAATTTGAAAAACACAGAAGAGTTTGAAGAAAATAAACCACCCTTAATCTGGCTGAAGAGAACCACAATTAACATTTTATCATATTTCCCATAGCTTTTCTGTGACATTTTAAACACAATTAAGGACACACTATTGTTGCCTTTCTTTTTTCTCCCTTTCCACTTAACATTTGATGGTATGTATTTTCCCCATCCTTAAAAATGCTCATAATCACCCCTTTTAAAACAGAATAACTTCCCATTCTCTGGAAAGACTCTACTTTCAGACATCCAGTTACTTTCTCAATGTTAGATGAACATATCTGCACATATAGCTGAATTTTTTTAAACAAATCAATTTTATTGATACATATTAATTAATAAAATCATACAATTCATTCAAAGTGTACAAACCATGGTATTTGGTATAATCACATAGTCGTACGTTCATCACTTTAATCATTATTAGAGCATTTTCATTATTTCAATAATAATAGTAAACAAAAATCAGACAAACAAGAAAATTCCTCACCTCTCAATCTCTGTATGTTCTGGCTATTCGATCCAGAGTGTACTTTCAGTATCATCACAGTGTTGTACATTCATCATCTCAAAAATTTTAGAACAATTTCATTACTCCAAAAAGAAAGACTCCACACCCCCTTAGCCTTCCTTCCTCAGATCTAGCTGACATTTTTATCATTTTCCTAAAATCAATTTCTAGATGGGGAATTGCATGCCCAAAAGGTGTGAACAATTTCAAAGCAACTGGCATATATTGCCCAGCGGCTTTCTAGGACTGTTCCAGTTTCTCCACCCCCAGAATGGGGGTGTTGTCTCACCACCAATCCCCATCCCCAATCCTGAGCTTGGGAGTTAAAAAAAAAATACCTTTGCTAATATTCGAGGTAGGTACTGATTTTCCTTTGAGAGTTATCCTCCCAGATTCATTACTTTGGACCTGGAGAAACATATCCAGGGATCATTGTTCATCTGGGCTAAATGTAGACTCAGGGCTGCTGAGAAGAGACAGAAATCATTCAAACGTGGGGGGAAACGCAACTGCAATTGACTTTTTCTGAGCTTTAAAAATAAATTTGAATGTGTGCCTTAGCCAAATGTGATCATCTCCTACATCAATGGGTCACAATAGTATATTCTCACTTCTGACCCAATGCTTCAAATTCTGTGCTTTCAAAACCATTGTTACATGCACAAGGATGGAGGTGGTGGAGAAAATGAATTAGTTCCTTCAACAATTTCGTTAAGACTTGTTATGGAAGTGGAGCCGCAACAGATTGAGGCTGTGTTTATTTTTCTAATGCAATCAGTAGTGTTCGGTCTGCTTAATGTCACACGGATTGTAAACACAGAGCCTTTCTCTTCTAAGAGAAGAATCTTCGGAGAGCCATTTAACTTTAGAGAAAGAGAAAGTTAAAACTTTTTTGTTCAAAATTCAATTTAAGGCTGCTGCAACATGCTTCTTGTGGTTATATTAAAGTGCTTCCTTCAGACACAATTCCTCCCCTGTGAGGATTTTAACCGCAAACAAGTTTGTTAACAGAATCCGTGGGGATCGTTACCAACCCCATACCGGGCCCTTCCAGACTCGTGTGGGCCTCAGAACTGAAGCTGAGACTAAAGCGGATATTTGGGGAGAAATGAAAGAAATTTTGAACACCAGCCACGAGGTCAGAAATACATCAAACCCAGTTTTATTCAAAGATTTTTGACTTTGTTCGGCAAAATTCTACTTCATATCACTGGAAGCACTTGCCTTTTTTAGGAACAGTCCAGAAACGGCGTAATAAATTATTCTAATTCTCGGCCCAGTGTCTTGGCAACTTATCCTCACTCCCCAACCCCCAGGTATGTAGCACCTGCTCACGGCCTAGTACTGATATGTTTCACTAACATTGGATCAGCTTTTCCAATCTTTAAAACATGATTTGACTTTTCTAATTTTTTGTGCTTCCTTGGGTTAGTTTATGGCATGCAGTTCACATGAACAATACACATCAACTGTGATGGAAAGAAAGCTCCTTAGTTAGTTTTCCCCCCAATTTTGATGAAATAATAACTAAACCTGAGTCAGTCATGCCATATTTGTTTGTTTTTTAATTTCCATTTTCTTAATTTCACTTCTGTAAAAAGACAAGGATAACATTTGAATACTAATTTGCTATCACCTCCGCCAACAAAAGAAAGGAGGAATTAAGTTAGTCTTACCAAAGGAAGACTTTAATCTCTCGAAATTGAAAAATAATAAGTATTAAATGCATGTTGGGCCTTTATTAGTTCTTTGGAACCAAAATTGCATTTCAGCAAAAATAGTCAATTGAAATTTTGCTCATTAATTACAAAAGATTTATTTCTGAATCATAATATCAAACTCACAAGAAGAAAAGCATGGAAATAGCTCAGAAAAAAAAAAAAAAACAAAAAAACTTTCAGCCTCTCTTGGAGGAGAAAAATGTCTTTGCCACCAGGGCAAGGAATAAGTTATTCTGTATAGCTTTCAGAAGAGAGGTCGCATGTTTTCTTATTGATTTTACTTCCTATTTGGTAGCAAAATAATGTGAGAAGAGGCAGTGAACACTCCTGGCGACAAGCCCAGATGTTAAAAATATGTGTCAGGACATTTCCCGAGTTCCATCCTTTTCTCAGAGATTTCATGGCAGATAAGTCCTCCTGCGCCCTACATCAGAGACGCGGCCACATGGGCACGCTTTAGAAAGGAGTCTTCAGGCAACCCATCACTTATAAACACAAACCAGTCGCATTCCAGATGTGTGCTCAGAATCTCCTAGCAGCCTGGCTGCACAGCTGGGCTGGCTCCTGCCAGCGGTTCCTGGGAACCCACCCACCTCAACAGCCTAAGTGGGTCACAGCCGAATCCACTGCTCCCGATCGCCCGTCATCTGTACGAAGAGATGGGGGCAGGGGGGTGTCATTTCATTCTTGTGAAAGCTGGTGGAGAGGAGAGAGGATTTTGAAGAAGGGCGGGGGGTTGACTTGACCTGAAATGATTTTGAACATCCCTGTGTTCTCAGGCAATATCAGGAACACGGAGAAGCTGAGCTATGACAAGCAGCGCCAGTATGAGATCCTGGTGACCGCCTACGACTGTGGACAGAAGCCCGCTGCCCAGGACACCCTCGTGCAGGTGGATGTGAAGCCAGTTTGCAAGCCTGGCTGGCAAGGTGGGCCCTGCTTTTGTCGGTCCTGTCGAATGAAAGTGGCTTGGCCTGGCGTAGAGAAGGTGCTGGGCTTTGCCCTCCAGTCCTCGCAGCACAAGGCTAGATGGATTTTTTTAAGTGCAGTCACTACTGCAAGACATGAGAAGCTCACAACTCTTATGTGAGATATTAGCCCCATTTTACAACGGGGGATATGGGAGTCGGCTAGTCAAAAACCACGAGCTCCCTTTCTCAAATCCTATGACAGCTTCAAATCGATAGTAATTAACCCACTTGCTCAGGAGGAATTGCCAGTGAGCCTATTCACTTTATCTAAGGATGCGGGGTCTAACTGATGCGTGTCAAATTTTGCATCGCCCCTCAGCACCCGGGGAGGGTTGTCACGTTCCTTGGACTCACACAGAGGGCGTGCGCACGGAAGATGGAGACCCAGAATCCATCCTCTGTGTTAGGGGTTTCTAAAATGCTGACTGTGGGAATGGAGAAGCAATGACTTTAGAAGGAGGTGAATTGCTGTGTTTGTTTAGGGTGCAAAGACAGAGCAAATGCTAAGGTTTCCCTTAGGTAATGGAGGAGTGTATCACTGAAGTATAGGGAGCGTCGGGAAGGCGAGGACAGCTGCCCAGATGGATCTGGCAGAGACTTGGGTGACAGCAGTTCTGGGGGTGCTGGTTATCTCTGTGCTGCCATTTTGGTAGCTCAACTGCTCCCTGTCTCTGCTTCATGTGTTGCTGATGCTGCAGGCACCTGCTCACTCGTGACTCATGGGGCATCATGCCGTCATCTGCCTTGTGCCTTCTGCTCACTCCTTCTCTTGGCGTGCCCCCCTGGCCCAGGACCAACATTGATTTATTTAATTCAAATCCCCTAACCCAATAACTCCCAGTTGGAATACTCTTTTAACAGTCTCGCTAAGTTAGGACATTGAAAATTAGGACATTGAACTTGTTGATGCCCCTCTTTGTATCCAGGAGGATCCAGTGTATTGGGAAGAAACATTTTTGCCTTAACTCTCTCTTTTTTATTAGAGAAGTCATAGGTTTACAGAACAATCATGCATAAAATACAGGCTTCCTCTATACCCGCCTATTATTAACATCTTGCATTGGTGTGGTATATTTGCTGCAATTGATGAAAGCACATTTTGTTTTCTTTTATTTTAAGCACATTTTTATAATAGCACTGTTAATTATAGTCCATAGTTTAACTTAAGGCTAACTGTGTTGCACAGTTCCCTAGATTTTTTTTAAAATTTCTATCCTAGTAACATATATATAACATAAAATTTCCCCTTTTAGCCACATTCACATGGGTAATTAAGTGCTGTTACTTTCACAATGTTGTGCTACCATCACCACTATTGATCACCAAAACTTTTCCATCTTTCCAAATAAAATTTTGTATATTTTAAGCCTTAACTCCCTAATCCTTGCCCACCCCATCCTCTGGTAACCTATATTCTAGATTCTGCCTCTATGAGTTTTCTTATGCTGATTATTTCATATCAGTAAGGTCATACATTATTTGTCCTTTGGGTTATCTGGCATGTTTCACTCAACATCATGTCTTCCAGGTTCAAGTTTCAACCATGTTGTCCTATGTCTTCATTCCTTTTTATGGCTGAATAATATTCCATTATGCGTATATGCCACATTTTGTTTATCCATTCAGTTGACAGACACTAAGGTTGCTTCTGTCTTTTGGCAATTGTGAATAATGCCGTTATGAACAAATATATGCACACATTTGTTTGAATCCCTGTTTTCAGTTCTTTTGAGTCTATACCTAAAAGTGGAATTGTCAGGTTATATGGTAATTCCATACTTAATTTTCTGAGGAACAGCCAAACTGTCTTCCGAAGTGGCTGAACCGTTCCCCATTCCCACCGGCAATAAATGAGAGTCTAATACTTGTAATTTTCCATTCCTTTAATAGTAGTCATTCTAGTGGGTATGAAATGGTATCTCATTGTAGTTTTGATTTGCATTTCCCTAATGGCCAATGACATGGAGCATCTTTTCAAGTGCTTTTTGGCCATTTTTATATCTTCTTCGGAGAAACGTCTACTCAAGTCTTTTGCCTACTTCTTCATTGGGTTGTTTGTCTTTTTGTTATGAGTCAAAGGATTTCTTTATAAATTCTGGATATTAAACCTTATCAGATATGTGGTTTCCAAATATCTTCTCCCATTTTGTCAGTTGTAGTTTTACTTTCATGATAAAGGCTTTAATTTTTATGAGGTCCCAATTATCTACTTTTTCTTTTGTTGCTTGTGCTTTGGGTGTAAATGTAAGAAACCATTGCCTGATACAAAGTCCTGAAGATGTTTCCCTACATTTTGTTCTAGAAGTTTGATAGTTCTGGCTCTCATATTTAGGTCTTTGGTCCATTTTGAGTTGATTTTTGCATATAGTGAGAGGTAAGGGTCCACCTTCAATTCTTTTGCAAATGGAGATCCAGTTTTCCCAGCACCATCTATTGAAGAGACTATTCTTTCCCAATTGAGTGGTCTTTGCCTCCATGTCAAAAATCAGTTGTCCATAAATGAGAGGGCTGATTTCTGAGCTCTCACTTTGGCTCCATTGTTTTAGGTCTGTCCTTGTGCTGGTACCCTGCAGTTTTCATCACTGTGGCTTTGTAATGAGTTTTAAAATCAGGAAGTGTGAGTCCTTCAAATTTGTTCTTCTTTTTTAAGATGGCTCTGGCTATTCAGGACCCCTTACCCTTCCATATTAATTTGATGATTGGGTTTTTCATTTCTACAAAGATTTCTGGAATTTTGATTGGAATTGCCTTGAATATGTCAATTGTTTTGGGTAGTATGATGATTTGGAACTTTATGTACCCCAGAAAAGCATGTTCTTGAAGTTAATCCATTCCTGTGGGTGTGGACCCATTTAAGTAGGACCTTTTGATGGGGCTACTTCAGTTAAAGTGTGACCTGCCTCATTCAGGATGAGTCTTAATCCTCTTACTGGAGTCCTTTATAAGTGGGATGAATACAGAGAGAGAGAAAGCCACAGAAGCAAGAAATTGAAAGCAATGAAATCCAGAAGAGAAGGGACAGACCAGTAGATGCTGCCATGTACTTTGCCACATGACTGAGGACCCAAAGATCACCAGCAGCCAGTCTTCAGGAAGATAGCATCGCCTTGGTGATGCCTTTAGATTTTCTCATGGCCTCAAAATGTAAGCTAATAAATTCCCATTGTTTAAAGCAAGCCCATTTCATGGAATCTGCTTTAAAGCAGCCTAGGGAATGAAAACAGGTAGAACTGATATCCTAATAATCTTTTGTCCTCTAATCCAAGAACATGCAATGTCCTTCCATTTATTTAGGTCTTCTTTGATTTCTTTTAGCAATGTTGAATAACAGTGGTGACAGTGGGCATCCTTGTCTTGGTCTTGATTTTAGAGGGGAAGCTTTCAGTCTGTCACCACCAAGGATGATGAGAGCAGTGGGTTTTTCATATATGTTCTTTATCATGCTGATGAAGTTTCCTTCTATTCCTAGTGTTCTAAGTGTTTTTGTCAAGAAGGGGTGCTGGGTTTTGTCAAATGTCTTTTCTGCAGCAATTGAGATAATTGTGTTTTTTCCCCTTCATTCTGTTAATATTATATATTACATTAATTTATTTTCTTATGATGAACCACCCTTGCATACCTGGGATAAATCCCACTCTTTTGGTATGTCTTTAAGTTTCTCAACCCCTATTATTTTCTACCTATTTCTCTTTCTCCATCTCTTTGTATCTTCCATGCTTAAATTTCCCTAAAGAGGATCTGATTAGCTCTGAAGTTACTTGCTTTTCTACTGACAGAATAATGGCAGACCACCATATAGGTCACTGGTCAGACCTAATGGCTGCCTTTTTGTCAGGCGTCCATTCCTGATTCAATTCATCGCGGTCTGATTGGCTGGACCTCATGGTACCTGTGCCCGAGGAACCAGCTGGGGCACTCCCCTCAGAAAGCAGCCTTCAAAATGCTCCTCTCCAGCACAACTTTATCACCCCTAATCTTTAAACTACAAAGACGGGAGGGAGTAATTGAGCCCACCTCTGGAGAGAGCCAGAATTGATCGCCTTTGAACAAAGTAGAGAAGGTGAAATGTTCCGTAGAGGAGCCACAGGTAAGACACATGAGACGAAAGGAACAAAGTAGAGTCATCTTTGTGTTAGTGTTTTTAGGATCAAGTAAGAGACAGAAGAAGAGGGATAAGCCAGTGTGGGAATATATGTGTTCCCAACCTCTAAGAGTCTCAGCTCTGGTTGAGTATGGTAGGTGCTAAAAAACAGTCATGGAAAGAAGGAAGAGAGCGGATAGAAAGGGGAGGAGAGGGGAGGGGAGGGGAAAAATTCTCACTTTGCTTTATTCTAATATATTATGACTAGCACAAATGAAGTTCGAGCATTTGAAGGGAAAGACTAGTCTCGAATAAATATAAAAGCTTTCTAAGCATAGCATATGCTCACAGTGGGATTTTAAGTGGGAAAAGAAAATACAAAGCCATATCGGGAGTATGATCTTAATTTTTTTTGTCTTTGACAAATGAGGCACCTACAGTCTTGGAATTACATCTGTATGCCTATATTTAAATGTAATTTCCTAACGGAGTTTGTACTTGATTCAGTATTAAGTGAATGCAAAGGAAAACCTGTTCCTACTGTTTAATTCTGTGTGTGGAGAATGCATGGGGCACGAACCTGTGCTGCACAATTCTGTTTGCAGCCCGAGCCAGCGAGCTCCTGGAGGCTCCTGGAGGCTGAAGAGTGTGCCTTTTTATTGTCCCCAGGGTCTGGCCCAGGGTCAGGCATAACACAGCCACTTGGCGAGGGCTGAATGAATGAATGATGAATGGAGAGTGAGACCTTGGTAAAATGGACCTTCTCGTGAAACAAAGAAAGGGAAGCAACACCCCCCTTCATCTTTTCACCTATTAGACAAAGAGATTTAGCATCGGAACCAACTACTTTATGGTACCAGCCCTGCCTAAGCTAGACAGACTGTGACAGCAGATGCCAGCATCAGACGCTGCAGGGTACCCCTCCCGCCTCCAGTTTGCCACAGGAGACAGGCATGAAGTCCCTCTCCCAGCCGTCAGCCCTGCCAGCTTCCAGGTCATAGGCCGGTCCTCTGTGTAGCAGTGGTCAAAGTGCCTTCCTGCCGTTCCCTCTCAGTGCTGTCCCAGCTCCCAGACCCAGGGAGGAGCCTTCCCTCGTCCTTCCCGGAGTGCACCTGGTACCCTTTTTCCTCCACTCAGGGCCCCCCTCTTTCTCCTCCTGACCCACCCTGAGGCCTCTTCTGTCTTCTGCTCCTGGAAAGGGCGGTAACCTCTTAGCTGGAGATCTTGGAGATCTCCAAGAAAGCTCTTACCACAGCCTTTCCCAGACATGGGCCTCTTCTCTGGCCCCTTCTTCTGGCTTTGTGGAGCTAACTGGAGTGAGCCGTCTTTTCCTGGTTTTCTTGGCTGACTGCAGAATAAGCAGGATGCCCCTTTGCTATGAGAAGACTTCATATCCTTGGAGAAAAGGGTTGGGTCTTCTTCTTAAATATATATTTTTATTTTATAATAAGATACTTAGATTATATAAATGTTACATAAAAAAATAGAGGGGATTCCCATTTGCCCTGCCCCCTGCACCTCCCACATTTTCCCACATTAACAACACCCTTCATTAATGTGGTCCATTCATTGCAATTGATGAACGCATTTTGGAGCATTGCCACTAAGCGTGGATTATAATTTACATTGAAGTTTACACTCTCTCCCGCACAATTCTGTAGGTTATGGCAAGATATATAATGGCCTGTATTTGTCATTGCAATGTCATTCAGGACAAGTCCCAAGTCCCAAAAATGCCCCCATATTACACCTGTTTTTCCCTCTCCCTGTTCTCAGAACCTCCAGTGGCCACTGCCTCCACATCAATGCTATAATTTCTTCCATTGCTAGAATCACAATATGTCTATAATAGAATACCAGTAAGTCTACTCTAGTCCATAGTTCATTCCCCAATCCAGAGGATTCTGGGATGGTGATGTCCACTCCACCTCTAATTGAGAGGGTGCTTCGATCCCACAGGGCAGATGGATGGAGCTCTGTTGCTTGCAATTGTAGGCTCTCTTGGTTCCAGTTGGGTCCTCTTGAAGCTTGTATGTGGTGAACTCTGCATTGTAGGATGGAAGAGGAGCACAGAGAGGGAGGCCACTCTGTGCTCCTCTTCTTGCGTAGAGGGCTGGTACTGGAGAAAAGCAAGATTGGCGAGGTCAGGGGCAGGGTGGGGTGAGCAGTGGAGATTTCGTAGGCCCTTGAATGCCAGGATGAGGAGCTGCATTGATCCTCAGGTCCCTCCAGAGTCAGCTGGAAGGGGTCCATGTGCACCTGCCAGGCACAACCGTGCAGTTCCCGGGAGAACAGAGACTCCTCCGCCAGCCGACCTCTCACGAGCAACTCCAGTTACCAAGCAAACACTGTTTGGCAGTGCATATTCTTGTACCTGTTCTAAGCCATTTCCCTCCAGGCAGGATGGGATTGCGGCATGGTGAAAGCAATCCATCACTCTCCTGCCTCCCCCAGAGCCCTCCCGCTCAGCGCGGTCACCCAGCCCTTGCTGCAGTCTGCTCTCTCTCCCTGTGAGCTGCTCTCGGAGGAAGTGTCCCTCCCCACCTAGAGCCTTCTCTTCCTTCCCGGAGCCCTGTAAGAGACCCAGATATCAGAGAGGCCCAGGGCAGGACCCCCAGTTTTCCATCATTATAACCCCTTCCACGTGTGTAGGTCCCAGGACAGCAACGTTCCCAGCATGCTGCTGGCCCTGACCCAGCTCCGCACGGAACAACACCCCAGACCCTGGCTCTGCTGCCACCTGCCTCCCAGACTCGGCCAAACCCTGTGTCTGCTCAGACTATGGTTTTCCATCCTCCGTCCTTTTCCCGTGGGTTGGTCTTGTCTTCGCAGAAAGGATATGGGCTCCCTGAGGGCAGAGCCACACTTCTCCTTGCTGCCCCTGGCACTGGACTTTCGATATATCACCTCAGCACACCCTGGATGCTTGCCAGCCAGAGTCACCAACCAGTGGCAGGAGTGAGGCGTATAAGGGACTCAGCTGGCAGCAAGGGAAGGAGGGAGGTTTTGCATCCAGGAAACCGCCCCAAATTTCCAGGCACACGTGTCTTGCTCGTGCATGGATTTCTCTCTTCTCTGCTGTATTCTGAGGCTGTGACTCCTGGGCAGTAAAGGGCCAGGCGGAGCTTTGCTGAAGGGAGCAGCCCTCCCATGCTGGCTCAGGTGCTCAGGGAAGGAGATGGTCCTGAAAGCACGAACCAGGCCTGTGTGTGGGCACAGGGGAACTAAGTCTTTGTTTGGGCCTGAGCTTTGAGAAGTCACAATGTCTTTCTATGCATCCTTTGTTCACAGAGATGCAAGATCCTATTAGAGTCCAATATAGAGGTGGACCTGCAGCTGGTGGCATGCCAAAGACAGACTGATGTCCCGCCTTCATGCCAGGTGTCTGGGTTTGCCGTCTTCGAGGTGTTTGTTCCCTGACGGCCACCCAGGTATAAATCTCTGAACCAGTGTGTGTGATGAGGACTAGGAGAAGCTCTGCAGCCAGCATGGTTCAGGGCACAGAAGAGGGTGTAATGATGGTGGCCCCAGACCGAGATGGAGCTGGGCCACGCCATCCTGCTGCCCCCTCCTAAGTGGGGCATTGGCCCATCCCTTAGAGGATTGTTGACACTTCAGTGGATGGTTTGGGGGCTTGGGGTTTGTTGTTTCGTTGGTTTTAGTTTATATTGTTTATTGGAGAAACACATCTCTTTGTATGCTTTTCTTTGTTGTTCTTTATAACCCCTTGACCCATCCCTTTCTATGTTTCAAGCTGAGAAACAGTTTTCCACAATACCTACCTGCTGCACTTTCCCCTTGTATTGTTGCAAGTCAGAATTTGCATTTACTACCTGCCCCCGTCAGGCTGGATCCAAAGTTCAGTATCTCATCATCCCTTTATGCAAAATGCTGCCCTTTTGAAGAGAGCCCCTGGGGACCTTCCTGGTGTGCCCCCCCTCCCCAATTCCTTCCCCTGGACACGTTACCGACGGGCCCAAGCATTCTGAATCGGAGCGTCCCGTACCCAGCAGTTCATCAGCCTCTGGCCCCGTAGGATCCCACCTCCATCTGTGCGCCTCACCCCTGGGCACCAGCCCACGGCAGCCCCGCGCCCACCCGCTAGTTTTCAGAGTTTCTCCCACTGGCCCGACGCCTGCTCCTGTTGCCTGCACCATAAGGTGTCCTCTTTAAAATGGAAGGAAGGAGAGAGGCGGCCACCTTTGGCGCAGCCCCCACTCCCTCTCTGTTCTTGGGGTCTGAATCATCCTCCGGGGACATCGCATTGTCTCGACTCAATCTTTCCACCATTCCACAAATCCCATCTTCATCCGGAAGGAAGGGTGGCATCTTTTATAGGACTCAAACCTGACTGTACACTTGAGTCACCCAGAGATTTAATAAGTCTGGGGGACGTTTCGATGCTGCTGGTCCATGGACTTCACTTTGAGGAAAAAGGCCTTGCAAAAAATATCGACTGAACACCTACGGTGGGTCTAACATTTTTGTTTTGAAATGACAGCAGGTATTAGTCAGTCAAAGAGGTGCTGATGCAAAGTACCAGAAATCTGTTGGTTTTTATAAAGGGCATTCATCTGGGGTAAAAGCTTACACTTACAAGGCCCTAAAGAGTCCAACTCAAGGTTGATTTCTTGCCAAAGTCAGTTGCTATGTGTTGAAGCAAGATGGTTGATGATCTCTGCGAGGGTTCAGCCTTCCTCTCTCTCAGCTACAGGCTGGCATAAAGTTGTCTCTTCCCAGGCCTTCTCAGCTCAGCTGCTCTGTTCTCTTCAGCTGCAAGCTATTGGGCAAAGGGCTCATTTCTCTTCCCAGGGCCGCAGGATCAAAGTTCCCTCCCCTGCCATGTCTATGGAGTGCTTTCTTTTCCGTGTATCTTCCTCTTTGTCTTCTTCAGTGAGTGCCCATTTATATCAGCCCACCAAGGGGGCAGGGACTTAGCCTGGGTTACACTCTACTGATGCAGTTGAATCAAAGCCCTAATCTTAACACAATTTAATTAAAGACATCTCAGCTGAATCTAATACAATCAAAGGGACTCACACTCAGAGGAACAGACCAGTTTACAAAACATAATCTCTCTTTTTGGAAATCATAAATAATCTCAAACTCCCACACAGTGGCATAAATGTCACAGCTCCTGGCGGAGATTAATTTTTCACTTAGTTTCTTGCGTTCTGCGAGCTGATAGACACATTACCCAGTGGGGAATGTTTTGGGAGTGGATTTGTTCCCCTTTCCTGGAGACCCACTGTGTGCTGAAGGCTGGGGATCCAGGGACAGCTCTGACCCATCCCGGTTCATAGTATAGGAGCTGACACACTGAGAACAAAAGCCATCGCAGAGGGAACTGGGAGATGACAAAGGAGAGGCGATTCACCTTGCAGGAGAGAGTGGCCCTGGGG
>PVKH010027093.1:0-13118 GCA_004027955.1 Chaetophractus vellerosus
TGCTAATTATTTCATGCACAAAATTGTTATCTCCCTAACCATATGGTCACGCAGGAATCATAAACACAGGAATCTTTGTTGCTTCTAACACATGGCCCAGTGAAAAAATAGTACGTGCTAGGAAATGCTCACACTGCATTAGGAAGGCCCATGCTATCTAATCTGAGCAGGTGGCTTATTTTCAACAAAGACTCAACTCAGTACAAGACCAATAGTGAGAATCAGCTTCTTCTCTCATGAACCTTGAGACAAATGGACTGTAAACTTGCAGATTGTTTAATTAGTCACCCATCATGAGACGCATATGAAGTATTCTTTCTTCGTGTTCTATATGTGGCCAAATCCTTGAATTCCTTTCACCTTTCCTCACTGGTTATCTTCAAGGAAAGTAACTTTTTAAAAATGTTTAAATCCTTTGAATACCGATTTACAGGGGCTGTCTTAGATAAAATAGAATAAATTTAAGAAAATGTTGAACACTTTTCTTTTGGTTCACAAATCAGAGAGTCAAGCTGAAAATAAAAGTATAAAACCAGACTAGCTCTGCCCAAGAGAATAAAGAGGTTATTGGGCAGTGAAGAAGGAGATCTGAGAAGTCCTCTTCTTCTCTACTACTAAACAGCTGTGTCACTTGAATGAGACATTTTGTTCTACCTGTACATCTATGTTTTGTTGTCTTTAATGACAGGGTGGATTTACACTCTGGAGCTTCTCACAACTTAAAAGTCTACTACTTGCTTACATGAAATACCTAAATAAGTAAATTCATAGAGACAGATAGTAGATTACGTTTCCCAGGGACTGGGGGATGAGGGGAAGGGGGAGTTGTTATTGCTTGGTGGGTGCAGAGTTTGTGTTTGAGGTGCTATAAAAGTTGGATTCATGGATATGGGTGATGGTAGCACAATGTTGTGAATGTATTTATACCCCTGAAATGCATACTTGAGAGTAGTTAAAGTTGGGACATTTCTAGTTGTATTAATGGTACTACAATAAACAGTTTTTTTAAAAAGGTCGACTGTGAACACAGGTTCTCTGAAGCTCCTGCCTTTCCACAAAGGTTTGGTGGTGAGAGACAGGTTGCTAGGACATCTGTATGGTTCAAACTGTAAGGGCTTTCAGTAGCCTCCACATCTATATCTGATCTTAGCACTTCTACCTCATCAAGGGCAGCTCTTGAAGACAATATACAAAATTAGGTGAACTCACCGAGATACTCATAGCCACACAGATGAAGAGGGAGAGCACAGAGAGGTAGATCTGGAGTCGCTTCCCACCAAACCTCTTCTTCAGGTATTCCGGCATGGTCATCACCTGCACAGACAGACGTTATCAGGATTCACCTTCAGAGCCCAGCACATCTGGGTTAGCCCACATTTAGCAGGCACCTGTGGCAATAAAGCACTGTACATGACACCTTGGGAGTACAGAAGTGAGAACTGCACAACCTCTTGGAAGAGCAGCAAGGAGCTGGAATGAGCACAGGCATTGGAGTCAGGAAACCTTGGGAGCTGTTCCTAGTTCTGGCATTTACTAGAAGTGTGATCTTTTAAGATTGACAATCTCTCTGAATCTCCATAATATCACCTGTAAAGTGGGAGTTTAATGTGAAGATTCAAGTAAAGTACCTACAATACCTAATTCATGGTAGATACTCAACAAATTTTTTTTCACCTATAATCTTACACTCCAGTAGAAATAATATTACTTAAAAATAATGAATCACAATTATGGTGACATAATAAATAGATCATCAGACAAATAGCAGATATACATCTGGGTATGCATTGACATGATCATCTTATTGAAAGGAATAGAATGGCACTAAATCCCTACTTAGAGAATAAAATGAGATGTGTGGGTCATTAACTGAAATATAAGGTTGACTATGCAATAAGTAGCATAAAAGATGCAGATTTCTGATTTATTCATAACAGATTGAGCCCATGATTTAGTCTCTCCTAGCATAAAAAGATGTTAGGTAAATATTCATAATCTATTATTGAAAACAAGAAGGGGAACTCTTGGTGGACCAGGAACTGTGAGGATGCCCTGAAAGATGGAAAGCCACAGCCAAGGACACATGAATGAGTTCTGTGGCAAAAAGTTGGCAGTTGCACCAAGGATGCTATAGCATCCTTTAACAGAACTTGTTCAAGCCTGGAAATGGAAGGACCCAAGGATAAGCAAAGGGTGAGCATATAAAGACCTGCAGAGGAACTGGCACGTGTCTGAGCACACTTGTCTCAGGATTTATCCTAGGATACTGCACCCTACAGTCCAGGCACCAGCAGTTGAAGGAATAAATGCAGGAACTTGGCTCAGGGAGACAGGGCAGTTCCGCAGTTGGTTGGCAACACCAAGGTTGAAGGGGAGCTGCTATAGTCATGGTATATCCTGCCCCTAATTGAAAAATGATTAACAACAATAGAGACAGAAAGCAGAATAGAGGCTACCAAGAGAGGCAGGAGCAGGTAATGAGGAGTTACAAAATAAAGTCAATACAGGATAGCATTTATGTAAATTTTAAATACATATGTACACACACACATCCCCAAAATAGCACCATAGTATTCCAAGGAGACAGAAATATTAATAGCACATTAAATACATTCATGTGGACACTTGCAAGAAAAAGGTAAATGGAAGGGGGGTTGGAGAGGGAAAGGGAAACATGAAAAATAACATAAGAGAGGGGCTTTAGGCAGACTTTAAATGATGGTAAACCATGAACCGAGGAGTGTGATAAACACTCTTGTTCTCCCACACATTATATATAACATTATATATATATCTTATATGGATATATATGTATGTATATAAAATGATTAACACTCCTGTGAAACTGAAATCCAATTAAGAAAAAAAAATAATAGCTGAGAATTATCCAGAATTAAGAAAAATATAGGACTTCAGATTGAGATTCCTGCTGAGTGACACCCCAGCCCTCCAATGGTCTGATACATCAAGCTCCCACACATCTCTCTACCCCCAGCCCCAGCCCTTATGCTTCATCCATACTGAACCACTCCTGTGTCCCCACAGGTGCTGCTTGCTCTGTCATTGGGCTTTGCACACAACATTCCCTGGGCTCAGGATACCCTTCCTCACCCAACTTTGGCTGGTGGTCATCTGCTCATTCCTCAAGTCTCCACTCTGATGCCCTCCTTCAGGGAGGCTTCCTTGAAGGCTCAGACTGGATTAGGAGCTCTTCCATAGTGACCTGGGATTGCCCAGTCTCCTACAAGTGATGCCCAATTTATTTGTGCCAACTTCCCAGTGGGGAAGCGATGGCTACTCATTCACAGAGGCATCCCCGACACCATGCAGGGTACCTGGCACAGAATGGGTGCTCAACCAATATTTCTGAGGAAATGTACTCTCCTTGAGCAACTTGCAAATCACAGTCTCCCACTGCCTGCTGGGTGTCTCCATTTCAGGGTCCTGAATGCACCAAATACTCTATCAGTTCCAAAGTGAACTAATTGTTCTCCCTCTCACCCATCTCCTGGCCCCCTCTGGAATTCCCTTATTCTGTTAATGGTGGTCTCATGCATCCAGGCCCCTAAGCTTGATGTCTTAGGGCTGCTCTTAATATCTCCCTCTCCACTGCCTTCCCCTCTAACCTGCCACCAAACATGTCACTCCTACCCCAGACACATCTCTCCTTCTTCTCTATTTTCTTGCCCAGAGCCTCATGAGGTATCATTTTTTTTGGTTACATATCCCTCCCCTTTCTGCTTGCTCTTGCTGTGTGTTCATTTTGTTTTTGTGTTCTTCTATGTCTGCTTTGTTTCCCCCCGCTGCAGCGATGCACTGAGTCAGCTCACTGCGCAGGCAGCTTGCCCTGCTTGTGGGCGGCTCTGCTTCCGTTCCCAGGCAGCTTTGCTCTGTTCGCAGGTGGCTCGTCCTGCCCATGGCGGCTTTGTCCTGCCCATGGCGGCTTTTTGCCCTACCCACGGTGGCTTTGCTTTCTCAGGCAGTCTGCCTACTCAGAGAGGTCCCCGGGAACCAAACCCAGGGCCTCCCATGTGGTGTACCGGCGCCCTATCCACTGGGCTACGGCCGGCCCCTCATGAGGTATCATATTGATGTCCTCATTATCTCGCCTTCAGTAGATTCCTGCCCAAGTCCATTCTCCACTTAGCTGCCTTGAGTGCAGCTTCCTAAAATATGAGTCTAATCGTGACTCTCAACTGCCTGAAAGTCTATGTTGATGGTCTGTTTCCGGAAGGATAAAAGGCACACCTTTTAAGTCTAGGATGAACATAAGGCCTTCATAATTGAACCCCACCTATGCCTGCAGACCCACTTGCATTTCCCGCTGTTCTTTCCCTCATATACCCTCTGTTTTAATCATAAATTTACCTGACCCTCAAACACTCCAAGCCCTTTCATGAATTTCAGCTTTCATATACTGTTTCTTCTGAATCTCTGTGATCTTACTTTCCTACCTAAAGGGTGACCCTTATTCCTCAAGGTTCAACTCAGGTTACCTCTGGGAAGCTTTTCTTGAAGTCCATGGCTGACCCCAGCTTTAGTTTCCTGCACGAGGCTGGGCTTTCCTCTAACAAAGTGGTCGTTGTGCAGGGCCAACACTGATTTGTCACTTGGCTACAGCCAAATTTACACTGGGAGCCCCGCTAGGGAAGGAACTGTGTCTTTGTCACCTGTATATTTCTAGTAATGGGCCAGGTGAGTGCCGGCTAACAATATTCTGTGATTGAGATGAATAAATGAGTGAATAAGTAAATGCATGAAAGTCACCTGACAGATGGGCATCTAACCACCTGACTGCAGATACTCACCCCTGCCTTGATGTAGATTGGAACAAAGAACCACCCTAGAACGAGTAGCAACAGCAAGGCCTGTAAGAAATCAAGGAAAGTGTGTAAAGTTAAAGAGGCTTGGCTGTGGACCATATCATTTCATGACCTGAGCCTGAAAAAAGAGTTTGCTTGGATTCTATCCCACTTAACCTAATTATGACCACCAGATAGCTCTGGTTCTTTTCCTCTATTTACGTGAGTCAGAACCTATAATATTCTGGGGGTTTACCATGTGACAAAAGATGTGTGATAAAAAACGGACAGAAGATACAGAACTACTGAAAGATCATACAATCTTTGCCAAAGGGAATTCTTCTTCTTCTTTTATTTATTTTTTATTTTTATTATTTAGGAGGTAACGGGGATTGAACCCAGGACCTCATATATGGGAAGCAGGCACTCAACCACTGAGCTACATACACTCCCCATTGAGATTTGGTTTTCTGTTTATTTGTTTGTTTGTTTTAGTAGATACCAGGGATCGAACCCAGGGCCTCGTACATGGGAAGCCAGTGCTCAACCACTTGAGCTACATCCACACCTGGGAATTATTCTTCAACGGTAGGAATTATAGGCATAGTGACAAAACAATGAGAAAGAAAGTTGGAGCTAGAATAATATTTCCAGTAACCCCCATGTCTTGCCAAGTAATGATAATAATGCAATCGTGCATTAATATGTAATGTTTACGAGTTGCCTTCACAGATATCACTCATGTGCTGTCCTATCAAGCACGTGAGGCAGATATGATAAGCACAGTCATCTCTGTCTTATAGAAGGGAACCCCAAGGCTCAGAGATTAAGGAAGCCCAAGGTCAGATGGCTGTAAGGAGAGCAGCCTGGCTCCGTCCATCCTGATAATCACACTCACTTGGGCCATAGGTCATTTTTTCATGCCTCTGGAGGCTGGGTCCATTCTGGAGTCCATGACACTATCAAAGTAAATCTAGGGACAAAATCTCCCACAAGGGAGTGGCCCAGGCAGTGGAAATGACTAAAGGGTATTTCCCAAGTCCATCCAGGGATGGTCTGTTCACACATTCACTATGATCCAACTTTCTTCCACACAAACATCTCCCTCTGACTGATATGTACACACAAGTACTTGCAAACACTAGAAAGGATAAGAGGAAAAAATTCAGGCAACTCAAGAAATATTTATAGCATGCTCACTATGTGCCCAGTCATGTACTGCATGATGGGCTGGTAAGAGTCTAAGAGAGGACATGTACCCTGTTCCTAAAGAAGGTGAAATGATAATAAGACAATTAGGAACTCAATCACAAAGTCTTGTAGAAACTACCTGCTAGCAGTCAAATCGTTCACTCACCACTACACTGTCTCTGCCTTGGTTATGCCACACTTGGTTAATTCCTACTCATACTCCCAATATCAGTCCCAGAAAGCTCTCCCATCCATCATCCAGGATGGATGTCCCTCCTGTGCATATCCTCAATACTCTGCCTCTGCTCCTGTCCTTGCATATTCTATACTATATTGAATGCATGCCTGATTCTTCCACTGGAAAGAAAAACTCCCCCAAAAGAAGGGACCACGGATTTTTCATTTTTAAATTCCATGTGGTTCGTTCAGATATGGACATCAAGTGTGATGGATCAGGAAGGAGAGATAAAATTGAGAGCTAAAATGGCCAAGGAAGTCAAGTGAAAGAGGGCTTGAATTGGATAGAAATGGCATTCCTGGTGAGAATAACTCTTCAATGAAACACTTATAGGTGGGGAATAATATGACTAGAAAGGTCTGGGATGAATGGGGCCACCTGGGGAAGGCCCTGAACGTGGTCAAACAAGGAGTGGAGTAGGGGAAGGTAAATTTAGAAATCAGACCAAAGAGAAGTTTATACTATATGGTCTCCCACGAAACCATATTTGGTTATGGGGTTCATTTAAAGGAAAAAGTGATGTCACTTACATTCCATTCAAATGCTGCAATGGTGATGCCTGAAGCTGCTCCTGATCCAGCCAACCCCACGAAGTGGCCACTACCAATGTTACTAGTGAAGAGAGACGCACCCATCTGGAATCCAAACGAACAGACTAGGATCAGAGTTAAAAGGCCCAAATTAGACTTCTTGAAAATGGAAATGTTGAGATGTTTGTTTCAATCACTACTCCTTAAAGTAGGAATTAGCAAACTACAGCCTGTGGGCTAAATCTGGCCAATTGCCTATTTTAGTATGGGCCATCAACTTAGAATGTTTTTTACCTTTTTGAATGGTTGGAAAAAAACAAAGGGTGATATTTTGTGAAATGTGAACATTATATGAAATTCAAATTTCAGTGTTCATAAATAAAGTTGTATTGGAACATAGCAAAAAAATATCCTCTCTTATGTTTAAATATCATGGTCAATCAAAATTATGCTTTGTCTATCCTCTTTACTCTCTTGTTCCTCTTTTGCCTCGTCACTCTTGCTTAAGTCTTCTTAATTTCAACTCACCATCAATTCCTGACCTACATCTGTATAGATGAATGTGACTGGAGAGAACAAAAAGCCACATTAATTGACCTCAGTATAAATTTATGCCCGTGAAACTTAAATGGGCCCTTAATGCTGTCAGGCAATCAAACAATATTCCTCTAGTCCATTCACTGCCCATTCCTCCTCAAATCCCTTACACCACATTTTCCATCCACATTCTGTGATGATGACCTTGTTCTATCTAAAGTTAATCCCTCTACCTTAATGCTAGGTGTTATAGCAGAAAAGCTGGCAGATCACCAAAGATACATGCTCTCTTTCTCTACCAAAGTGTTTTGATAAGCAGGACTGCTCAGCCTGGGATTGTTTTCTAGCTCCTCTTGCAACTAGCTGGGGCAGTGCTATTCATAGTCACCAATGGAATGTGAATGGAAGTGACAGGGATCACTTCTGGCTAAGAGATTATAAAACAATATGCCTTCTCAATGCTGTCTTTTTCCAATCACTGGTGTGATGTTTAATTTTATGTGTCAATTTAGCTAGGTTATGGTGTCCAATTGGTTGGTCAAATACTATTCTAGCTGTTTCTCTGAAAGTATTTTGTAGACGTGTGGTAAATGGCATTATGTGCCCCAGGGAAAAAAGCGTGTTCTTAATCTTAATCCCATTCCTGTAGGTGTGAACCCATTGTAATTAGGACCTTTTGAAGACATTATGCTTAATTAAGACGTGGTCAGCTGAATCAGGATGCCTTTGAAACTATGAGCCAAAAAATTCCTGGACTTAAACCAACCATTATGTGGTATTGTCATAGCACCCTGGAAACTAAAACAAGATATGATTAACATCTACAATCAATTGATTTTAAGTAAAAGAAAATATTACTGATGAGAGCAAAACCAAAAAGATGGGTTAGGGATGGGTTGAGACAGAGGATAGAAAGACCCTGGGACCCCTGAATCTTTGCCTGGAAAGGTCCCATCTGAATACCTTCATTGAACCATTGTGTAAGTAATAAAAAAATTATGTTAAGCCATGGAGGTTTCCAAATGTTGCAGTCAGAGCAGCTAGTATCATACACACACACACACACACACACACACACACACACACACACACACACATACATCTCCTCTGGCCTTCATCACTCCAGCAATTCTTCACTCTATCTTCTACATCATGAAATTTTCACTCTTTACTGGAATGCTAGTATTCCTCCCATCTTAAAAAAGTTTCTTGACATCAGCTACCACTCAATTACTTTGCACCCATTTGCAGCAAAATTCCTAGAACAAATTATTTATGCTCACTTTCTTATCATTCCCTTGATCACTCTTATTGATCACTGCAGAATTTGACAATAGTGAGCAAATGTAGAACCAGTGGGACCACAAAAGAAGCTAAATTGCAATAATAAAATGAATGATTGTTCCTAATTACTCCATTGTTCCCATAAAATTTCTTTCCATAAAATCAGCAATGATCTTCACCTTGCTAAACTCAATGTTAACCATATTTTAAAAATGCCTCCCCAGCTAGATTAGTGTTTGATTGAATAACTGGGTAACATAGCCTAGCCAAGTCCTTATCTTACCTACTAGCCACAAGTTAATAACTGCCTCCCTCTTCCTTGCTACACTACTCATTTGGCTCTTAGGGCACCAAGTCTCTCAGGATTTTGGCTGTTTTTCCTTTTTTCTTTTGAAATCCCAGGAATGAGCCTAGGTACTCTTCTTTATCTCCACTTTGGTGATGTCATCGCCTCTGAAGCCTTCAAATGCCATCTACATGCAATTGACTCCTACATGTATAGTTCAAACACAGACTTCTCTCCTAAACTTCATACTTCTATAGTGAATTGTTTATTCCACATCTCTATGTGAAAATTTGTTAAATATCTCAAATGCCATAGGTCTGAAACTAAAATTCTGACCTAATCAAAACCTCTCCTCCTATTGCCCTTCCATTTGATGTGATAGCAACTCCATCTTTCTGTTGCTCAGGCAAAATATATTGCAGTCCTTGATTTCCTTCATTTTTTTTTCTTTTTAAAATATATTTTTATTACAGAAGGTGTGAGCTTACACAACAATCATGCACACATGTAGAATTCCTATGCAATATCCCTTCACCAACACACCACACCACTGTGGAACATTTGTTACAGATTTTGAGATAATATCATCATGCTGTTACCACTAACTATGGTCCATAGTATACATTTGACATATTTTTCCACACCCCCTATTATTAATATCATCATGCTGTTACCACTAACTATGGTCCATAGTATACATTTGACATATTTTTCCACACCCCCTATTACTAATACAGTACATCTTTGGCATTGATGCAAGAATATTGAAGTATTGTTAACTATATATAGTCCATGGTTTGCATTAATTGTATTTTCCCCATGCTTTTCCACATTCCCACCACCCTGCACTAGTGATGTACATTAGTTCCAGGTCATTTAGGGATGTAAATGAAAATTGAAAGAAAGCAAGAGAATAATGAAAGAAACTGAATAACACAGTGAACTCAGAGGTGGATTGCCTTCACTTTTTACTCCCTAATAACATATATCAATAAGTCCTGATGACTCCACCTTCTAGATGTTTCCAGAATCCAACTGCATTTTACCATCTCCACTGTCACCAGCCTTGTTATGAACCACAATTCACTTGATTGCTGCAATTTAGCTGCTTACCTTGTCTCTCTGCTTCTACCTTTGCTCTCCTATATTCTAATTCTAAAAAGATCAACGAATGATCCTTTTAAATTGTGAATCCAAATATGCCATTCATTAGCTCTGAACACTTCAGCATCTTTTTATTTAATTTAGAGTAAAGGGAGAAATCTTTAAAGAACCTCTACAGCCATGCCTGACTCCTTTTACCCTCAACCACTGTTCCTAACACACTCCAACTGACTCACTCTGCTGAAGCCTTCCTGGCTTCCACACTGTTCCGGAGCATGACAGCCATTGCCTGACTTAGTGTCCTACCACTGCCCTTTCCTCTGCCTGGAACTCCCATATCCTGATACCCATGTTCTGAATCCCCTGGTTTCCTTTAAATCTTTGCTTAAATGTCATTTTCTTGATAATGCCTACCATGAACAACCAGTTAAAAATTTTGACCCATTCTCCCACCCACTTATATTCCATATCCTCCTTGTGTTGCCCTACTTTAAATTTCTTTTTTTGACAGCACTTACTGCCTTCTACTAAACAATACAATGTATTGATTTATCAGCTTGTTTTTGGTAGTCTATCTCCTTTCTGGCTTCTTCCTGCCACAACATGCTTTTAGAATGTAAATTTCATGGGTAACTGGGTAATTGACTTTTGTCTGTTCTATTCATTGATGTAGTCTAGCACCTAGAACAGTGTCTGGTAATAAATAGGCACTTAATCATTTGTGGACTACATGAACAGAGGAAAAATATCAACGTTTGTGTTCATATTAAGGATGAATTACATTCTAGATTGAGATATATGTCATATATATTACATATATATCTATATATACAAAATATATGTGCTATACATGTATAGCTCCTAACAAATGTCTAGTCCACCAAACAGTACAATAAGCATAGATGATGCTGATGCTAAAAATAATTGTTTTATTTAATCAGTACATATATTTACAGTTATTAAAAAGCAAGCTGGAAGTTCCTAGCATGATGATGTCTCTTAACAAAAGGCACCATAAATTATTATTTAAATGCACACATTTATTGAACTTGAACTTGAATGGTAAGTTTCCTAAAAAATATTTCCCCTTGTGATTATTGGTAGAAGTATGGCTTTCAAGCTGCTGGTATCTCTTAAAGTACTGAGACCAATCAATTCTGAGTTACAATGCCTTATTTTTATTAGTAGTTATTCTTAATTATGCTTATTGAGGACTTTCTACCAATCTCTGGTAATTAACTATGATATTTTGATTACAGTATACTAAAAACTAGCTTCATATTTTACTAAATATATAGAATTTAGTTAATGATGAAATATTACAAACAGTTGTGCACTAAAGTGACCTCTCTCTAATGTTAAATGAAAATGAAAAAAATAATGTTTCCATTAAATATCTCCATATGTTGTTAGCCTTGAAAATGATGATAAGAACAATGAGAATAATATTCAGGGTATTCTTCCAAGCACTCTGAAAACCATCTGCTTAAAGTTCATCAGATATAAGAAATGCTGCATTTGATAGCATTGCTCACTATTTCTCTACCAATCTATTTATAAGATGTATGTTTGCCTTCTAAATTGGCTCCTTACTCTAAATTTCTTAGGGAAAAATGCATATCTTATGGTTAATAAAATTCATTCTCCTTCCCATTTATTACAAGCTATAGTGAAAAAAGTTATTGAGCATTGAACTACATACTTGATATACTGTAATAGAAAGGGCTCCTCAGTGTGTCGGAAGAAGAAAATGTAACAATAGTCTCACTACAAATTAATCCTTGGGCAAAAGGAAAGAGAAAAATGGGAAGCTATTATCAACTTGGAGTGGTAATGCTACTTCTATTTTGAAGAAAGAAAAGTCCCAGAACTTTTTTATTATTGAAAAAAAAAGAGCTTTACTTGCTTCCCAGGCTTTATTCAAACAAAGATCCCAATGGAAAAATTGTGAAGTGAGCTTTTATAATTACTATGACTAATTATAAATTAATTTTAGACAGGAAATTTGGGATCAGGAGCAGTGCATTGTTTGTGAACCTGCACTTTGGGGACAAAAATGAAATATCTTTTTTCAGGTATGGCATAATTTGTTTTTTGTTTACTTATTTATATAAAGTTTTTATTTTAGAATAGTTTTAGATTCACAGGACAGTTACAAAGACAGTATAGAGTGAGTATATAGTGTTCATGTATACCTTATATGCAGTTTGTCTGTTTTTAAGCTCTTACCTTAGTATTATATATGTAACACAACTAATGAACTAATATTGATACATTATTATTAACTAAAGTCTATTTTATTCAGATTTCCTTAGTTTTTACCTAAGGTCCTTTTTCTGTTCCAGAACACTATCCAGGATACCATGTTACATTTATTTGTCACATCTCCTTAGGATCCTCTTTGCTGTGACACCTCAGACTTTCCTTGTTTTCTATTACCTTTAGAGTTTTGAGGAGCACTGTATAGGTATTTGTAGAAGGTTCTTCAGTTGAAATTTGTCTATTTTCTCATTAGGCTGGTATTTTGGGTTTGGGGGAAGATGACCACAGAAATAAAGTGTCATTATCATTCTTTCATATTAAAGGTACATACAATAACCTGACTTCTCACTATTGATTTTAACTATCATTGCCTGACTGAGGTAATTTGTCAGTTTTCTACCCTGAAAAGTCATTATTTCCCCCTACCTCTGCCCCTTTCTATACTATATGCTTTAGAAGGAAGTCACTTAGTACAGTCCATACTTAAAGAGTAATGTTTTATCTCCCTGAAAGGGTAATAACTGCATAAATTATTGGAATTCTGATAACAGAGATTTGCTGTTCTCTCTCACTTATTGAATTATTTATATCAGTATGGAATTGTGTATATTTATTTTATATCTTGGGTTATAATCAAATATTACTTCTTTTTTGTAATTTTGCCTCTCAAATGATTCCAGGTTTTGGTGGCTGGAGCTCTATCAGTCAGCAAACGCACCCCTTTGATCTACCCTAACTGGCTGCTTTTTATTCTTGTTGTTTTCTGTGTTTGTAGAGGGGACCTTTCCTTATTTTCTGACACTTTAAGATACTTCATGCCTCATCTTGTATATTTGCTTAACCCATCTGAGAATCAGCCATTTCTCCAAGAAACTCTGGTTTCT
>PVKH010027094.1:0-13083 GCA_004027955.1 Chaetophractus vellerosus
AGCATCCTCTGGACATAAAATTACCTCCCTACAATACCCTCCATATAGATAGTTTCTTTTTTTTCAAAGGGAGGACATAAACAAACCTTTCCGTCATGTAACAGCTCAAATGCCTGTGTGCCAGGTACTATTTTAGACATGGGGAATAGATCAGTATACAGAATGGAGAAACCTCACATGATTACTCTCTAAAAGTGAAAGACAGATGATAAATAATAAATGCAATAAATAAGTAAATTAAATCATATGTTAAAAGGTGGTAGGTGCTCTGGAATAAGGAAAAATACAGCAGGGTAAGGGGTATTGGGATTGGGAGGGGAGACAAAATGGATTCACCACCCCTCAAGGTATGAATCCAAACCAACTGTACAGTGCCTATGTGTTCCCTGTGCCCCGTTGGGTATTCATGTCTCTGATAGGGGAGATGGGAACAATCACCCTTGGTGAGCAGCTCACCCACATGACTATGGAGGAGACATGATCCAGAGTGCCTGAAGCAGAGGAAGAAGGGGAGAAGTAGGAGGGAGTAGGAGACGAGGTCAGAGAAGAAGCAGGGAGTCAGACAGCCGAGACCTCATTGGCTTTTACTGATGAAGTGGGAAGTCATTGCAGGGTTTTAAGCAGAAAAGTGGCATAATCTGGCTTAAATTTTTAATGATTGCTCTTGCTTCTGTGTTGAGCCTAGACTCCAGGGAAGCCAAGGCAATCCTGAAGAACAGATATGAGAATGGTAACCAGTTATCACAGTAATCCAGGAGATGGATGATGGTGGTTTAAACCAGGGGAGTAGTGGTGGAGGTAGTAAAAAATTCTTGGCATTTTAAGTAATGCCCATAGGGTGGTTTCCTGATGGATTAGATATGGGATGTGAGAAAAAGACATTGAGAATGACTCCAGGGATTTGGCCTCCTCAACAGGAAGGATGAAGACTGCCCAAGGAGATGGTTTAGGGTAAAGATCAGGGGCACAGTTCTGGGGATTAAGTCTGACCTCCAAGTGGAAATACTAATAGGCCTATCCATTCAAATTAAGAGCTCTGGAGAGAGATTTGAATTGGAGACAGAAATTTATGCATCAGCATATAGATAGTATTTAAAACTAAGAGCCTGAGTGAAATGACCAAACATGTGAGGCTAGACAGAAAAGAGAAATAAACTCTTTTTTTGCCATTATATTTATAGTAGGTATTGTGTTAGTCAGTCAAAGGGGTGCTGATAAAATACCAGAAAATCTGTTGGCTTTTATAAACGATATTTATTTAGGGTAGAAGCCCACAGTTACCAGGCCATAAAGCATAAGTTACTTCCCTCACCAGTCTATTGCCACATGTTGGAGCAAGATGGCTGCCAATGCCTGTGAGGGTTCAGGCTTCCGGGGTTCCTCTCTTCCTGGGGCTTGCTTGTCTCTAGGCTTAGGTTCTCTGCTAGCTCCACAAAGCCAGCTGTAAACTATGAGGCTCTCTAGGCTTTGCTTCTCTCCACAAGGCCAGCTGTAAACTATCAGGCGAATGGTTCTGTCTCTTTCCCCAGGGCTTCTGCGGTGTCTAAGAGCCGTCTCTATTCCTCTGTGTTCTTCTCCTGTGTGTTCACTTCCTGGGCTCCAGCTCAAAACTCAGAATCAGAACTCCAACTCTGTCCTTTGCCATGTCTTTTATCCTGAGTCCCCACCCACCATGGGGCGGGGATTCAACACCCTACTGACATAGCCCAATCAAAGTCCTAATCATAATTTAATCAATTAAAAGTGATACCTCTGACAGACCAGTTTACAAACATAATCCAATATCTATTTTTGGAATTCATAAACAATGAAACAATGCCAAACTGCTACAGACATCTTACCACCTTTCAATAGAGATTTCAAGCAGGATAGCACCTTTTTTATGGAAAGAGATGAAAGGTGAGTGATTGAGGATTTTTGTGAGATTATTTATAATTTTCTTTTCATGTAAAGATCTTCAGTTACTCTTGTTCAATAATATTCACTTCCTAATTGAAAACTCCAGCTCTCACATACACTTTAGGTCAACAACAAACAATCTGAGAGTAAAAACACAAAATGCCCATTTCTGGAATTTGGATCATTATTTTATAGACATTAGTAATACCCAGTAAAAGTATTTCAAGGAGTTTCACTTCTCTGCCTATAGAGAAAATTCCTATAACAAGAAATTGAAACATAATAAAATTGAACTTTAAGAAATATCCTTTTATTTTCCAGTAAGGGAGAAAATGTAATAACGACTTAAACATCTTAATATAAGAAAACTAGAGCCTTTAAACATGCAAATTGAAAGTGAAATGTAGAGTAAATGCTAATACCTCACTTTTTTCCCATGATAAGCACTTTCTCCCATATTCATTTTTAATGTCAGAGAATTCAGAGAACTAAGATCTTTATCCTAAACCTCTAGAGCCTGCCCAGGAAAGTAATTATGTAGGTATTTGTCAGAAATGGAACTAATAGCCTTAGAAATTTAAATCCACACACAGAGTATAGTAATATAGACTCCACCACCACCTTCACAGGGTCAGGCATCACTCCAAACCAATTCTGGACCCGTTTTCCTTTAGCGATCATGGATGGGGGTGGGGCAAATCATAAAACCCAGTAAAAGCAAAAGATGCAATAATACAGGCTTGTAAGTACATAGCTGGTAGGCATATGCTGATTCAAGCATTGTGAAGAGAAAATTGGCAGTAAGGTCCTAAAGGCAATTGCCTTGGGCCCCTCCCTGACACTCAGTTCTCCAAATCTGCCCTCTGCAGTCTCCTACCTTATTGTCCTGAGATGATTTCCACTGTGTCACTGTATCAGACGATGCCTGGGATAGAATGGAAGTAGGTGAATCCAGTTTGTCTTTCCAAAAAGTCATATTTTTCCAACTCCAAGCTGTTTATTTTCTCAAATTACTGTACGTAGACCTTTCTTTTTTTAAAAGTAATTGTCCTGTCAGTCGGGGTCTCTGCGGGAAACAGATGGCACATTCATACTGGATAATATGAATTATCTGGAACTGTATGGGTAAAAGTTAAGGACACCAACAAAACTCCACAATCAGTGTGGTCATAATGGGAGCCACTCAGAGAGGACGTGGGGAGGGAGGAGCTTCAAAAACCCAGAGAAGGTCCGATTTGAGAGGGCCCCTGGCATTCGCTGTGGCTTTGGTAGAGGAATTAGTACCCCAGCCTCACTTTCTTCCCACTGTCTTATCTCTTGTCAGTGTTTCCCTTTAACTGAGCCCGATGTGAAACCAAGGAGAAGGGAACCCAACCCATTGATGCTCTCCAAATGGGTTAGCTGCCTAGGCAAGATCAGCTACCTAATTCTCAAGGGCCTAGTTCGAAATGAAGATCCAGAATTCCTTGTTTAAAAATTAAGAATTTCAAGACGGCAACAGCAGAGTATTAAACCAAGTATAGGCCGTTCTGAGCACAGGGTCCAGAGTGACTGCACAGGTCACGTGCTCATGAAGCGAGCCTGCTCCAAGATACTCAAAGGAAAAAGATCGGACGTAAATCAAAAGGGCAAATGAAAGGTATCCCGTACACTCTGGGTTGCTGTGGATAGTTTACTTAAATATTCTAAACCTCAGTTTAATTGTCTGTAAAATGAGGATGACAAAAAGTTATTTACTTCATATATTTACTTTGAAAAGTAAATGAGAGGTTATATACAATTTGCTCAGACTAGTGGCTGGCAAAGAAAAAGTAATCAGTAAATATCAGCTACTATAGTTAATATTAACATCACTGATGTAAATTCAATATCAATACACAGAAAAATATACTCATGGAGTTGTACATGTAGGTTATGCCATTTCCATCAATTTAGACAAATTCAAATTTGTTTACTATTTTTCTCCAAAAAATGTTTGTATTTACATCATATGGAAGGATCCCTAAATGTTTGACTGGTAAATATGCACTTTATAAAACTGGAAAAGATTTCCTGCCAGTACGGTTATCTTCTTAAAACTGAAGATATTGTTCTGTTATGTAAGGATCACATAAAACAGTTTTTTTCTGGTAATTGGTGACTCAAATTTGGATGACCAATCTTTCTCATACTTTTTACCTAAATTCTACTATTTTGTGAAGTCTACAAAAACTTCTGTTTCCCAAACGATACTTTTTCTCATTCCTCCAGTCAAATTAATCTCTTCCTTTGTTCATTCCCATGGTCTTATTTTTGTATCATGTATTCCCACATGTAATACATCTGGCCATTCATGTACCTAAATGTCTAAATGTTGTGCATTATTAGAAAGTGCATTGATTTTGGAGCCCAAAAGGCCTCAGTTAGAATTCTAGTTTTGCTAACAATCAGCTGTTTAAATATATATTGAGCTTCCTGTTATTCATTTGCAATATAAAATCTTTTGTGACTCATGTTCTTTAACTATACTGAGCACAAAGCCTGGCATGTATGAGGTACTCACTAACTAGTTCTTTTCTTCTTCCCTCCTTTACTTCAGTCCTGCTTCTAATTGATTTTACCTACCAATCAGAGGTCCTACTTAGTTATTTTTCCCCAATGAATATATGTGATAACCAATGAGAAAATTGTTCTTATTTTCTAGTGCAGGTATTACACAAAAGAATGCACTGTGTCATAGCAAACCCTGATTTTCCAATTAACTCAAACTATTGTAAAATCATACCGATTAAGAATCTTTAGGAAATACTTCTGCTTCTGCATTGGAAAGTTTTCTAAAGAGCAAAGAGATTGGCTCCTTTTGGTTAAGAGTTAAAAGAGTTTGATATTATATTTTTTAAAATGCATTTATTACTGCTCATTATATAACCTTTTCTAGATGATTCAGAGTGTAATGTTTAGCATCAAGGATTGTAGTGTACTATAAATACCCTTGGAGCCACTGACATTAGTCAGGAGATCCTTTTGTCCTACATGAAAGGGCCCAGACAATTAGTTGATTCTGGTGTTTGTTTGCTTGTTTTGGCGGGGAGATATCTCCTTCCTCCTTGCCATATGAACTTCTTCACTCTGAATCTGCTTGTAGCAATGACCTTTCACTATTCAAAAGTGTGACTTTTGATCTCCTGGTTTAAAATAATTGAGTTGATGATTCACAAAATAAGAATAAACTTAAAATCAGTCCTTGTAAGACTCTCCCAGTAGGAGTTTCTGGCCTTTTGTATTACTTGTTATCTATTTTGGCTGTTCTAAAATTGCTTCTGTCCAGGTTCTCAGGCCATATGTTGAACATCTGAGTTCTAGATATATTATAACAAAATTAAATTAATTTTAATTAATTTTAATTACTTTAACCATCTATCCCAAAGACTGAACTTTATTTTAAAAATTAGAATAAAGTGAAGGGACATCTCCAGTTCAAAATAAAAACAACAAACTTAAATCCTGCTTGCTCGATAATTTAATACTAACGTATTGCTTTTCTCTACAACTTAGGTCTCTTACCCATGAATAAAAAATGACAAGTTTTCCAAGAGTATACAAGAAAATTGATTACAAAGCACTCAAATAAGTACTTCCCGTATTAAATGTATATATTGCTTTACCTTTATTATATTCTACACAGTAACTAATATTACTGTAGTAGTAATCCTAGCTGGAACAGGGACATTTACTATCTCATTATTGGAAGGTCCCTAGAAGAAAGAGCAACATACTCTCATGTGCTATTTGATTTTTAAAATGGGAGATTATAAGAATTTTGCATTATAAAGATCCATTTTCCTTTTCCTTTTCAATAGCAGTCTTAAGGTAGCCTTAATATATTACACCTGCTTCTCTCTATTGCAAGTCAAGGTTGATCCATAAAAAATTTGCCTTGCTGGCATACAAAAAGTTGAAGGTGGTTTCTGTCACCTTGAATAATTTTGCACATTTTTCTTTCCTTAAAAAAAAAAGTGAAGTAGCAGTGACTTTATTTTGTACTAGTCTACTAAAGATTAATACTGCACTCTGATATTCTTGAGAAAACCCAATTTCTAAAATGATTTTGCCTTGTTACAGCAAAGAAAAAATAAATCTTCACACTACACAGTAGGGGCAGATGAATAGACAGAGGGAAAGAGCCCTCAGCCTCAGCAGCAGAGCGCGGGTGTGTACCAGGGGAGGTCAGAAGGACAGATGGCTGGCTCGGCTTCATGTCTAAGAAACACAAGCTGCCTTAAGTTAGGCAACGGATTTCTGTGCGAGGCCACTTTTGTTTACAGGAACATCAAATTCTTTTCAAACCCCTACTTACAATATACACAACCATTTTTATCTTACATGCCTCACTTCTGATTAAATTTTACCCAAGAGAGAGTAAATTTGACTTGTTTCATGCTCAACACTAAATCTTTGCATACATTGGTCCTTCAGAGCTCAACTTACACATACAATCATTCAGTGCCTTACTGCCACCTCACTAAAGAGCACAAAATGTGAAATGCAGAATATTCCAGGCCTTGCTTACCCATTCACAGAGCCTTTTAAACTGACCCCAATTCTAAGCACATTGTCTCTCCACAAAATCTTTTCAGTTGCCCTGTCTCCAATCTAAATTAGTCCAGTCTCTCTGATAAACAACAACAAAAGTTATCTTCATTAAATGTCAGTGCTACTATGTAACATACTTGCTCAAAATATGTACCCAATTCAGAGAAATTCCATAAACAATTGTATGTTCCAGGTACCAGTTTAAGCATATAAACAGATTGCAATACAATTTTTAAGTGGATTTAGTAATAGCTGTTTCTGGAAAGTACTAATGGTAGCACAACAGTGGGTCTCTGGAGACATGTGGAAATGTAGGAATTCACGGTCTTGGTAGGGGTTTAAGTCAATACCTTCAAGACTTAAGAATGTCTGCTTTTTCAGCCTTCTCTAGGGCACCTCCTTTCCATGCAGTCTGTGTTCAGACACTATCAAATTGTTTGCAGTTCCTTATGCAGCTTCATGCCTCCAATTCTTTGTTCTGCCATTAGCATTCTTCCCTGCCCTTCCTCCTTTATTCCTGCTCAAGCTTACTCTGCCTTCAAGATTCCATTGAGGTGTAACTTCTAAGATGATATGCCTGATAGCTCCAGGTGAGATAAAAAAGACAGTACTATATTCTCCAATAACACCAAATAAAAATCTCCTTTACAGCATGTAATTCAGTTTACCAAAGTGATATGTTCATCTGTATATATTCCCCCTCTTTAATATAAACTAATTGAGATAACAGTGCTTGTGTTCAATTAAAATTGCTTAAATACAACAGCAAATCCTACAAAACAAAAATGTCTTTTGCTTTTGTGCTAATCAATAGTTTTTGAACTTTTTGGCCTCAGGACCCTTTTACACTCCTAAAAGTTAATGAGAACCCCAAATGAATTTTGTTTAGATGGATTATTTCTATTGCTATTTACCATACTAGAAATTAAAACTGAGAAAATTAAAAATATCTATTAATTCATTTAGAAAAAATAATAAAACCCATTATATGTTAGTAGAACACATTTTTAATGAAAATTAACTATATTTTCAAATACAATACACAGTTTAGTGAGAAGAGTAGCAATGTTTTACATTTTTGCAACTCTCTTCCAAGTCTAGTTAACCAGAAAACAATTGCATTGCATCCTCATATTTACTTCTATATTCAAGTTGTTGGAATATGCTCTTTTGGTTGAAGGATATGAAGAAAATCCAACCTCACACAAATATATAGCTAGAAAGGAAAAGAAAATTTAAAAGCTTCTTCAGATAAATGTGGATATTGTTCTTTGAAACTATACCCAAACTCAACAAGTAATAGTGTCCTTTAGGTTAATTGCAATATGGAATCTGAAATCATATCAGTGAACTTTTTATATTGTTATATTAATTCCCTTGGTCTATTGCATTGCATTATAACACCATACAGTTTTCCTGTAGAAATATTATTTTGCTGCATTATCATTGAAATTTCAAAATGTTGACACATTTCATTATTCAATTTATAAAAAGACCCACATTCTTTAATATCTCCACTGATCTCATGAAAAAGTTTGTAAATATTTGGGAGGTTGACACAAATTTTATAAAATTCTAATTGTCATTTTAAAGTTCATTTTATCTTTGGAAACAAATATTTTCAAGAGTTTTCTCTGACTTGACATATTCACTTTGTTCAAATTCAAGAATACGTCTGCCGAACACCCAACTCTTAATAACCATAGTTTTTCTGTCATTCTTTCAAGTAAAAAACGGTATTCCATTAAAAGAGTGGTTCAGTTTGCCATTCAACTGCACAAGTACTTTTCCCTTAGACAACCATCACACTTTGGTATGCAGCACTTCCCATTTCAGCACATAGAATATTAGGAACATGTGTACTCAAGGATCAAAATTTAAAAAATTTAATAATTTTTACTGCTTCAGTAAGAACATCTTAAACACAACTGATACTTTTTAAAAGGTAAAAATACTTCGTTTTTTTAATGTGCAGTGTGGAGGGTATAGTCTGGTTTTTCCTTTTGCTTGTAGTAAAGTGTGAGAGGAAAGAGAGAAATTGGGCAAGGAATTATTAAGCAAAAAGGAACCATCACTTGAAGATTTGGAAATTTCTTGGCCTATCTAGATAGCAAAAGATGAGAAAGCATGCTCTGGAGAGAACACCAAGGGTGTGGCTGGCAACCTTTGGCTAAAGAGATTAGGCATGTGACCCTTGGACCCACTCTACCACCACCGCTGCAAAGCCAGGAAGAGAGAGATGGGGTCATCCAGGAAGGATCTGTGGTAAAGGTTCTTGTCTCATGACTTAGAACTGAGGAATTACATGGGAACTGACATGGTTTTTGAGAATGTTATACTATCAGAAACACTGCCAGCCTAGACTGAAAGAAACAGAAACTGTACAAAATAAAGAAAAGCTGTCAAAATTCTGAGATTCAAATGTAGGAAGTGGGCTGTTTGAGGTAGTCAGCTGCAAGTCACCCTTCACCCCAAGGGTGGCTCACAGACCAGCAGCACTGCCACTGCTGCCACTGGTCTAGAGGGCAGAGCCACCATTGGGACCATGGGCCCAGAGGGCAGGGCCACCTCTGTAGGTGTACAGGATAGAGCATTGAGCCCCTGAGGGTTATTCTCAGACAATGAAACCTAATGGAAGCTGTGCTGCTTGATTTTAGACTTGTTTTAGACCAAGGATCCCTTAATTCCTTTCATTTTCTCCTTTTCAGAACAGGAATGTTGATCCTATGCCTGCACCCCCCTCCTTGTATATTTTGTTTCCAGTTTTACAAATCCACAGATGGAGAGGAATTTTGCCCCAGACTGGGTCATATCCAGCATCTCACCCATACCTGTCAAATGATGCAGATGATAAGATTTAAAACTTCTTGAGTCAATAATATTTAGATGAGATTTGGGATTTAGAGTTTAGGGGTAAGACTTTTGGGTTTGTTGGGATGTAGTGCAAGTATTTTGTGTATAAGATGAACTTGAATTTTGAGGGTCCATAGGGAAGACTACAGTGAATGAAATAGTGTCCCCCAAAATTAATGTCCACCCAGAACCTTAGAATGGCACCTTATTTGGAAATAAGGTGTTTGCAGATACAATTAGTTAGGATGAGGTCATATTGGATTAGGGTGGGCCCTAAATCCAATGATTGGCATCCTTATAATAAAAGGAGAGGACATAGACAGCAGGAAGAAGGCCACATAAGACAGAGACAGATTGGCGTGATGACAAGGATTCTGGGAGCATCTAGGAAGAGTTAAGAAAGAATTCTTCCCTAGAGATTTCAGAGGGAGTATGGCCATGCTGATGCTTGGATTACAGATTTTTAGTTTCTAGACCAGTAAGAGAGTATATTTCTGTTGCTTAAAACATCAAATTTGTTGTAATTTGCATAGCAGTCCTAAGAATCTATAACAGGTAAGATCTCATAGGATATTAGAGAAAGAATCTCTGAAATATTTGATTTGAGATTTAATTGACAGGATAGAGTCAGGCATGCCAAGATTGGTGCAAGAATGCCCCATGCAGAAAGAAGAGCAAGTCCAAAGGATGACATTTAGACTATTTGAAAAACCAAAGATTCAGCAATTTTATTAGAGAAGGTAAGTGGGGGAGGGCATTAGAGTTTAGGAAGGAACTGTTGGAATTTTATTGTAATTTCAACAGTAAACCATTCGATTATTTTAAATAAAAATTAAAATGGATGTAAATAGGATCTAATAGGCAAAGAAAGTGCTTTAAATATTATGTGTCCTCTTCCAGAAGAGTGGAAACCTGGATCTTTTGGGCATGAAGGCTTAGGGTTGGAATGTGTTGAGAATGACAGTGTAATGGGCACAATGACCCTGAAAGATGTCTATGCCTTAATGCCTGGAACATGAAACTGTGTTACACTACATGGCAAAAGAGACTTTGCAGGCAGAGATAAGGTTAAGGACCTTAAAATAGATTACTCTCAACTGCTGGGTGGGCCCAATCTAATCACAGGAATCCTTAAACGCAGAGAAATTTCTGAACAGGAGGCAGCAGTGATGTAGCAGGAGGGGTAGTCACAGAGATTTGAAAGATGAGAGGGACTCAAGACGTCGTTGCTGGTTTGACGATGGCGGGGCAGCATGCTGATGAATGCAGCTGGCCTTAAGGTGCTGAGAGAGGCTCCTGCCCAACTATCAGCAAAGAAACAGGGGTCACAGCCCTATAGCCACAAAGAACAGAGTTCTGCCAACACCCTGAATGAGCCTGGAAATGGATTCACCCCTGGAACTTCCAGATTAGAAGCCAGGCCAGCTGACACCTTGATTTTGACCTTGTAAGTCCCAAAGCGGACAACCCAGTCTAGTTCACCTGGGCTTCTGAACGACAGTGCTGTAAGATAATCGATTTGTCTTGTTTTAAGCCACTATGTTTGTGGTAATTATTTTTTTGTGTGTGTGGCAGCAATAGAAAACTAATAAATATGGTTTGATAAGTAGAAAGGAATTTTAGAAAATATAACCTAGGGCTTTTATTATAAAACTAAAAGATGGCAAAGTAAGGCAATTTTACTCTTCTCATCTACCAGAATCCCAGCTTATTAAACAAAAATGAAAAAGAAAAAGAACCTCTAGATTCAATAAAACCAAGATACATCTATAACTCCAAACCACAAACTGTAAATAATATGCAATAGTGAAATTTGTATCTCATCTGGGGAAGATCATGAAAGCTGCTAAAAATCTTGAATAAGGTACAGGTTTCTCTGAAAGTAAGTTAGGCTTTCTTTCCTGGAGGGCCTAAGAGCAACTTCTTAATGGAATCTCAGAATGCTAAAATGGAAATGGGCTTAGGGACAATCAGAGACAAGCCTATATGGATCTACTCTATTCCACAGGGTAATCTGGGACCAAGAGGCTAAAAGAGATCCACTTCCATGCAAAGTTGAAGTCTAAAAGGTCTATCACTGTACCTGTGCTCAAGTACTACAATAGCAAAAGTAATCATCATGATGACCAGAGAAAAATAACAAATTTAAAACAGATGAAAAGTGTACAACAAAGGAAAAGTAGAAAACAAATTTGAGAAAAAGAATTTAGAGTCTTTAAAAATGAAACAAAAGGAAGGATACAAGAGATCAAAGAGCAGATGAACTAGCAACCAAAATAGATAGAAAGTTACCTGGTAAAACTGAGGAAAGAAATGGATAACGACAATAAAACCATAAGGAAATGAAAGGCATATTAGAAGCTGAGATAAATAGTTGGAATGCTGCTAAAAATAGAGTCAGGCATAAGGCTAGAGAAAATTCCATAAAGCAAAATAAAGAACAAAGACATAAAAGACAGGAGAGAGCACATAATAGAAGGCAAAAGTAAAAGAGATATAATTTGTGTTTCTGACAAAGAAATCTTGGCAAATGGAATAGAAAAGAAATTTAAAATATTTTAAAAGAAAATATTTTATAAAAGGGTGAATATGCTGACCAAAAGAAATTCTATACTCACCCCCCAAATGCATAAGAATGAGCAATCTCAAGATATACCTGATGAAGTTGCTAAATTGTAAGGGGAAAAAAATGACTATGAATATCTAGGAAGTAAAAGCAACTCACTTATAACGAACAAAAACTAAATTGCCTTCAAACACCTGAATAGAATTTTACTTTACAAATGTTGTAAAGAGAAAAGCAATATTTACATAGCCCTGAGAAACAGCAAGAGTGATTCCCTACTTTTAACGTGCAGTCGATTTGTCATTCATTTATAAAAGAAACAGGGCTAACTTCAAATAAGTGAAAGTGTAAGATTATAGTTGTCATGAAGTCATTTTTTTTAAGGAATCTACACAATAATAAAAATCTAATCAATCAAAAGATGAATCAAATAAAGAACTTAGGAATTGGAAAGCTATGTTATAAAAGGATTAAGGGTCAACAGTGAATACATTTAAATAAAGACCTAAGAAAGATCATCTATGGGAATTATAGTAGCAGAATTTTATTAAAATATTATAACCATGACAATGAAAAAATAGCACAACAAAAATTCAGAAATAGAACCATGTAAGCAAGAAATTAAGAAATACAAGCTTATGACCTTATTACATTTCATTAGGATTAATGAATTCTCTTTAAGTTAATACTCTTTAAGTTCGATCACGTTATTAAAGGATAAGAATAGACTATAAAGATTCCAAATATAAGAAGGGAAAATTCATATACATGGCTATGTACACACAGGCACATGCACACACACATATACACGCATCAAAGAAAAAAGGTACAAAGGAGGGAGACTTCCACTTCCAACTATTTAGTGGCATAGACATTCTGAAACAGTTAATAAAAAGTCAATAGATGCTAAAAAAAATGCAACAAATTTTACTTTGGATGATAGCTAAGCTTCTAAGGAAGTAAGGGAACACCCCAGTGGTCCCAAAAGAAGGATCTGAAGCCAGAGAGGTAAGCTGTCTATGGTTCACTTGTGGATACAATAAACCTGAGCCTGTATCCTAATGTCCTTATCAGCGACAGAAGCAGCAGCAGTGTACGAGATTGAAATCTGAGACTTCTTCCCAGAGCCAAGACCCTCAAAGCCTGCCATTTTAGTGAAAGAGGAAGCTGGAATGGAAACTGCCTGCCAGCCA
>PVKH010027095.1:0-13084 GCA_004027955.1 Chaetophractus vellerosus
GGGCCATGTCTGCTCAGGACACTACCAGGAAGTAGAGAATGAACCAGGAGAACTAATAGCCCTGGCCGGGGCAACCCTCAACCAATGCAGGACAGGAATCAGTGGACTCATGCCCCAGTCTCCCCAGCTGGGACACTTCTGAGATGAGTGTTGACAGGTTCTAAGATAGGTTCCATGCAACTTTACAGAAGGTACCACAAGATTCATTTGCTCATTCAAAAGACCATTTTCTGAAACTATGACAATTCTCAAAGAGTGTTTATCAGCTTTCCCAGCTCAGCAAGTTTGTTTTCCAGTGCATTTACAGTGAGTACCTTGCCTATTTATATCTTGCATTGTTGATATTCAATTCTCTTCTATTCCTGAGAGGCAAATTCGATTCTCTTCCAGCTCTGGAGAACTCTGGAGAGATGAAGATTCATATACTCCTTAAAAGGGGGCATTTCTTCCTCAAATTGCACGACAAAAATGGGAGTATGGTTTGAGTTTCCTAGCTTACTGCAAGATCCCAAACCTCAGAGCGGAGCTTTATTCAAATGGACCCATTTGTTCATATTCGTAAGTTTTAAAATTGAATTCAAAAGCCAAAACAAAGTTTCACTTCCAGTCTCTGTTTGGGATTATCCTGTCTTTTGCCTCTAATCTGTGTGGAGTATTTTTTGAAAAACATATTTAATCTTTCCATCCACTGATCTTGTCCATACTTTCTTTAGAGAAGAATTGGTCCTGATCTATCAATTATTTGTTTACCTGTCAGTATCCCAGTTCTGAACTTGTGTATCTATCCTAACACAGCAGTGGTTCAAAAGATGTCAGTGGAGTAAATAGAGTGGTCTAAAGATAAGAGTTTACTGGACTCTTCTAGGATGAAAACTGTCAGAGTGATACACTTAGATCAACAGTATTAATCTGACATCGTCATTTCCAAACGATGAGAAACTCCAGAGCCACTATACATGCAAGGAAGAGAATCACATTACAAACTCTGAAGAGATGGAAGGGAGAGGCTAGAAGCCTGTTAAAGAGTTGACCATCAACTAGTTAGCTATCTTAGAGGCATCTCCTCTTGTTCTCTGAGAATAACTTAGCTTCAGGACATTTTCCAGAGAACCAATTCTCAGTCAACAATCTTAGAAGGGTTAGGAGAAAAGCTACCATGTAATTAGAATGTGATCTGAGATTGAAATCTGACACATCTCCCCCTTTCAAAAAACAAAAGATTATAACCATTTGATGCATGAACAGAACCTGTAAGTAAGTAAATTAATTCCTTCACACTAACCAATTCTCAATAACTGCCAGTAGATGGCACCCACATTTCACTCACCCACTAAGAATTTCTAGCTGGGATCCAAAGTCAAATCCTAGAATGAAAGCTCCGGGGAAACGGTGGTCTAGCAGGGAGCTAAGGCTTGACAAGACTATATTAAAAACGTCACCCTGGGTCTATTGCCCCCATGTACCACCCAGTAACTCATAATTCTGCCTTTGGGTTCCCCAGAGAAAATCATCCTAGAAATTCAGGAGCTGACAGGCTCAGTTTGGGCTGAACCAAGACTGAATGATGCTTTGTCTTGGCAGGCAACGTGGTTAATAATGGATTCCCAGGGCATACTGAACCCCCCGTGCAAAGCATGGGGTTTCAGCTCACATTGGCTGCAGCTGAGATTGAAACTTCAGGACTAACACTTCAAGTGCCAATAATAAGAGGCAGGGGAGTTAGTCCTTGATTAAGGCACCAACCACTCTTTCTCCAAACTGTTTCATTTTGACTACAAATAAATACACTAAGGAAATTGATTTTGAAAATACCTGATTTCAATCAGTAAATAATCAAAATAAGCATTCTCTTATAGTATATGCGTTTTAGTTCACAGAGAATGGCCACAATCATCAATTGCTTCTGACAATTCTGTGAAAGGAAGTGCAACTTTCACTGTACAGCTGTGGAAGCTGAGGCTCTTGGTGGCTAAGGTGGCCAAGAGAAGGACACAAGATATTCACATTGTTCTCTGGCATAAATGAGATGAAGAATCAACCGGATCATGTACAAGCATTTTGAAAGAAGGTAGGGGGTGTCATTTGGGTTCTTTACAAAGTTGTTACTTTGTTGCAGGATGGGCAGGCAAGACAGACAAGAGCTCAAAATGTAAAGCTTGCATTGCTGGGGGCAATCTATAGCTGGTACACCTACAGGTCTATAGATGGTACTCTCAATTATGCCTATGCCTATGTTGGATTATTAACAAAATGCTCCTTGCTCTATATATACCAGCAAAATAAACACTGATCATTCCTGGAAATAACTTGCTTATCTTGAAGTGCCAAGATAACTATATACTTAATAGTGATTAATCAAGTTCCATGTAGCGCATTGTTTTAATACCTAATATACTAAAAATGACCCCTTGCCTTTATTTGTCTTTACCTTCATTTAAACCAGTACAATTTTATTTCAAATACTACTAACATCAATCTAGTTTCCAAACAACAAAACAGTAACATCCTGAACCCTGTTATTTCAAAAAACAATGACCCAGGGAATAGATGTAGCTCAAACGGTTGCATGTCTGCTTCCCATGTACAAGGTCCCAGATTTGATCCCTGGTACCTCCTAAAAAAAAAAAAAAAAAACTAAACAAACAAAAAAACCCAACTCTCATTGGGGAGCAGATATAGCTCAGTGGTTGAGTGCCTGCTTCCCATGTACAAGGTCCTGGATTCAATCTCTGTTATCATTTAAAAAAAAATAATAATGATGACTCAATTAAGTCTTTAAAAGGTGCTTCCTTTGTATAAAACTGGAGAATTCCACACAAAAGTTCAAATTGGAACAACTACACCCATAACTATAGTTTAGGGAAGGACTAAGGGGTCAAACAGTTTTTCAAAGAGAACAGAAACATTTAAAAAAAAGTATTGACAACCTGACAGACTAACAAAGTGCAGAATATTCTTCTGGGACACAATTGTCTACCTGATAATTACTTTCAGTAGCTAGATTAAAAACATACTTGATTGTTTGAGCTTGAAAAATGTTCACATCAGAAGAGATCAGGCTTAAAGCACAAGCATTCAAAGCCCTATTAGGAGGTTGAAATTCTCTGCTTAAAAGCATGAGTAGATCCTCTGAAAAAGGGTACAATTTGTTGCCGTTGTTTTTAATTCCATGCCTGGCTCAATAAAGTAAAAGGCAAAGAGTTGAGAACCTCTACTCTCTTCATATACTGAAGGGGGAAAGTTATGTTTTAAGAGAAGGTCTGCCTATTTTCCCCCAACATCTAGAAATCTAGCAAGAGTCAGGAGTGGTGTGAGTATGAAAAGTGGATTCAATATCCTAGTCAGAAATTATTAACTAAAATGGTGGCTATTAAAAGAAAAATAAGACATTTGCTTTTACTTCATAGTGTAGAAGGATGCTGCTCAAATTGGTTGCAAGTTCTGTAATTCTTAAGACTCCAGAGGATGAAGTCCAAGTTGTACATGTCCCCCCACAAAAAGAATGAATAACTCACAGATAACTGGAGCCAGAACTGACTTTCAAGTTTATTTACTCTAGCTGTCATGGTAAAGATCAGCAAACTGAGGTCCAAAAGGCAAAGGTGACACATTATGTGCAGTGCTGGGAAGGGAATCCAAACAAAAACAAAGTCCCTGAGTCTCAACCAAGGGCTCTCTACACTCCACGTGTGGTTCTCTAACCAAGGAGTTTGTTAAAAATACAGGTCCCTATATTCCACTCTAGGACTGAAGCATCGTGTCTGAGGAGACATGTGTGTTTTAAGCTAGCAATGCTAAAATGCTTTTAAAATTGAGACCAACTGCTCCCTCCATCAATTTCAAGGCAGAAAGTTTAACTGCATGGAATCAAGAAAGGCGAATCTATCAAGTTAGATGAAGGGGTTTACTGTACCACTAATTCTCTAAAATCTTGAAGATCCTAGATTAGCTGCTCTTCAAATCAGGAAAGACACAACTTTGGTGAATTCAGAAAACTTGATGGTAACTGAGATTCAGGAAAGATGTAGCATCTCCCATTTCCTCACAATTGGGGAATTCATTTATATCTCCAATCTCCCAGTTATTCATTTTGCTGTGAAATATAACAAGTACCTTTTTGCTAGAGTTGTTATTTTTTTCACACCCCCTTCCTCCCTCTCTCCCTCCATTCATCAGGTAATGGCTTATTTTGCCCTGTATTCAATCTTAAGCAAGGACAAAGCGATTACGTAACCAGCCGAGACTCCTTAAGGACAGCTGGCCAGCACACCACTCCTCACCCCGGAGCACATATGTGGGTCAGTGAGGATCGTGTGTAGGGCTGACTGGGCAGCTGAGCAATGAGCCTTCGGAGGTAGACGCAATTACAGCTCAGTCTTTGAAACCAAAGACGCCCATCTGAAGAGAGTTGTACAATACAAGCTATCAGTTGTCCCAGAGGTGAATTTTAGACACAATGGGTTAAATACAGACAACCATATTTACATTGCACCCCTTCCAAAAATCCAGTTAAATTAGATTTTATAGTTAAGTGGGAAAAGACTAAAGTGGCATGCATTTTTCTAAAAGGCAGTGCCCGCTTGAGAAAGGTTTTAAAAAGACTCAAAAACCCAGGTGTGGTGTGATTGTGATTGTGAGATGCAGAAATTCTGAAAAAAAAACTGACATGTGGAAACAGACCCAAGGCTTGCTTTGAGAGTAACTTTCAGATGACAAATTTCATAACTCCATTCAAAAGAGGTTGGAGGGAAACCCTCCAGGAAGACCTTTAGAAGTTTTAAGCGTTTCCACTAGAGGTCGTGCCTTCCTAAGCTTTCTTTACAGTTGCTGGACAGGCTCCAACCCAAAGAGTAAGGAGAGGAAAAAGGCCTGAAGGTTGGGCATAAATTTTAAATTCACACCTGATTTTACTGATATGCTTTCAAAGTGCGTCAGAAACAGATGTAAAACAGTGCTTCCTGCTGGTGAATCCCTAATGCCTATACCTGCTGTTTGCAGCAGTTCTATTGGAATGGTGGGATGTCACACAGGCACAGATAAAATTCCACAGCTTTGTGATGAAAAGGCTTATGGAACAGAAAGATGCCCTAAGAGGCATATGGATACTGTGATGGGAAGATGATGAATTTAGGATAGAGATGAGCTTGATTGTAAACCCTAGCTTCATGATTTAATAGCTGTGCTACATTTGGATAAATTACTTGCTTTTGAATCTTTAGGTTCTTAATCTTCAGAAATGGAATAATGCCACCTCTTTCATGAGGCGATTGTTACATGGAGCTCCCAGTACAGTTCCTGGAACTTTGCAGATGTTGAGAAAATATAATCTTTTAAAAATGGTATTCTGTTCACACTTCTTTCTCTAGGTCAACTAAAAATATCTGGTTTTTATCTTATTTGGACATGTGCCTTTTGTTAATGAAACACTCCAGTATTTTTCTAGCTATTCAGTCTTTCCTCCTTTCCTTCCAGTTTTCTTTTCATTTTAGTGTTTAATGGGTAATAAATATAGTCACAGGGTTCACATTCAACAGGGTAGACGTGGCTTTTGAGGATAGGGCCTGTGCTTGGTTTATTTCTCTTTACTTACCCTGTAGTCCTTTGCTAGTGTCATGAATGTGAGCTGAATGAAAGACATCTCATGACAACCCTGCTCGCTTCTTAAGAGGCAGAAAACACTTAATGTAGTGAAATCCTGGATACTGAATGGATCCTGTCTTTAGCACAATGATTCTCAAACTTTAGTATGCGGAATTGTCTGGAGAACTTATGAACACACCGATTGCTGAGCCCATGCCCACTGTTTCTGGTTCAGGAGGTCTGGGATGAGGCCTGAGGATTTGGAGCTGCAGCAAGTTCCCCGGTGCTGTAGCTGCTACAGATCCTGGACCACACTTTGGTTTACCACAGTCTTGGAATTTACAATACACCTTTGGAATACAAAATGGAACCAGAGTAAGAAACCTAGGCTTTAGCCCTGATCTTCCCATTAAGTCACTGTGTGATGCTGCAGAAGGCTCGCTTCCCATCGGAGCCTCCCTTTGCTCACCTGTAAAAAGGAACAATGTCAAGGGAAAGTCAAAGGAGGAAACCAGTAAATCAAAAACTTAGAAAAATTAGAAAATGCTCTATAAGAACAATATCGCGATCAACAGTTACAAACAGCCATTATGTAAGGATTTTCTGAAGATCAGAGAATGACAGAGTCCTGGGTCTAATCTGGATTCTGCCGCTGATTTACCTTGGACATGACACTTAACTTTTCTGGGACAGTTTTCCTTCTAGGGCACCAGGGTGTCAATGAGATGATTTCTGAGGTCTTTTCTACATAAAAATGCTATGTGCTCTATGATTAGAACATGAGCACCCTGGAACTGGAATTCAGGGCAGATGGACATATAGGGAATGCCATCTCCCCTTCTGGAAGTGAGGCAAGCTCTTTCATTTTTCCCTGGATGGGCCACCCAGCAGTGGCTTGAGGGTCATAAGCTTTCTCCATACTACAAAACGGACCAGTCACAACCCTGGTGTGCAGTAGCCCCTGCCAGGCCCCAGCATGAGCTTCTCAAATATTCTAAAACCGAGCCCCATTTTGGCTATTAGTACCGAATACACTGAATTTTTTTCATCATTAGCAGTTCACCTTGGAGTCCTTTCATATCCCTTCAGTTGACAAATATCTGAGATTCTGGCTCTAAAACATGTCTTGTATTGTGGGTCCCCACTGCCACTGTGTCTCACTCCCAGTCCAGTTCAGGCCCTCAGCCTCTGTCACAGAACAAAGTCTCCTAATTGGACTCTCCTCTCCATCCCCCACCCTCAGCATAAACTACCAGAAGAAGCCTCTTAAAGGACCGCTCTATTTACATCACTTCCCTGCTCAAAATCCTTGGATGGCCCCTCCCCCATTCCAAGAGTCAAGGGCTCCCACATCCTAATGCCAATCTCCACTCCACTTCCACCCTTGTCTTAACTGCTCCTTTATGCTCCTGTTTGGCTTCAGACCCAAAGTGGATCCCCGAAAATACCCTCATCTCCCAAATACGTCCTGTGCTTTCCAGGTCCCAATCCTTTGCCCATTCTCTTCTTTTGCCTCCCCTCCTTGCCTGCTGAAATCCTGCCAATTCTAGCCCCTCTGAAAAGCTTTTGCCTCTAACCCCCCACAAGCAGACATACTGTTTCTTTTTTCTCTTTGCACAGCATTTTGATTAACCTGTTATTTTCTAAATTCACGATGTGACTTGTATTACAGCTGAGTTCACTCCTGTGGCTCACAGACCATGAGATTTTTTGAGGTCAGGGATGGAATCTTACTCACCTGTGTCCCCTGAGCTCTTTGTCTAGGGATTAGGCCACTGGCACCTAGAAACTGTCCTGCTACAAAGCGTCACTGTAATGTGGATTAGCTTGTATAGGACTGGTAAAGAGAGGAATTACATCAGCATAATAAAAGTTTAGTGTTGGTTTCATACGCAATTTTCCCAGAATGTTACTATTTTGTACAACCAAGGAAGAAGCAGCTAAACAAAAAGTGCCCTAGCACAGCAGAATCAGCAACCCAAAGAGAGAATGCTGCCCGCATTCTTCTTTGCTCATTTTGGCATGTGGCCTGTCATGAAATGCCTTTTTTTCCCCAATGGTTTTCTATGAATTTAGCGTATTCTGCCCTTGTCTCCAAAACTCAGCAACTTCATCCCTTTCTTAAAACCCTTTTCTTCAAGCTACTTCAGCCTTTTTTCAAGGTTAAAGTCTTACATTAGAGAGATATTTGTTTTTTTTTTAATATTGCTATTGTTTTTGTTAATTTCCTGATCACAAAGTCAAGTAAGTTTTGAGTGTTCTGCTCATAACCCTATTTTTCCCTTAAACCCTCTTGTTTAGAACACAATTTTGCAGAACGTGAGGATTTTAAAGAATGTGTACACTGTATTGTCACACAAATGCCTAGGCTAGCACTCAACCTCAACCAGGGACAGAAGCCAGCCTGATCTTCTTGAGAAGGGCATGGTTACAGGTCCCAAACCAACTCCCTTGAATATCAGTTTGTTCCCGCCAGCTCTCAACTAACTGAATATCAGAGAGGTGGGAATTGAGCTCTTTTATGAAAATCTGGAACTGCCAATAAAAATACTCTTGGGAAAGAGAGAGCTGATCTGATCTAACACTAGAATGTAAGTGACTCATAGTTTTCCTGGACTGCTGAGCATCTTTAAGAAGGCTTGTGCCTGAGCTCTCTGGGCTCCTGAGATGAAAGAGGACACAAAAGGGAGGAAATGGCAAAGAAAATGGGGAGGAAAGAAAAGGTACAAAGAGAGATGGGAATCAATGCTTACAAAGTATCTGCTATGAACCAGGAATATTAACGGAAGCTCTCACTTAATATTTACATACAAAAATCTTTGATGCCATTGACCTCAATTTATAAGAAAAGAAAGTGAGGCTTAGAGACCAAAGATGGCAAACACAGGATTGTCTGAATCCAAAACACTCTGGCTTTTCACTGCCATGCCAGGGGCTAGTCACGGACCTCCTAAAGAGCCCAGTACAGCAAGGAAAGGAATGTGCATGCGAAATGGGCAGAATCAGGGCCTCCCACCCCATTTCAGCCACTTTTATCTGTTTTATATCTTGGGCTTGCTATTTTGCAAGAAAGAGTCCCACTGTTTTAAAAAGGGATAAAAACGGTTTGAAAAATCACTGCATCACACCAAGATGTCTATTTCCCAATTCTGCCCGAGGCTGGCCCTCAGCAGACAAATAAATCAGCCCTTACAGAAGATCTACTCTATGCAGAATGCTGCTGGGGGGACCCCAATCCCCTCCTCTCATCATTCCAAAGCTGTCTAAAAATAGTTTATTTTTACCAACTTTATTTGCTCATTTGACCATTTCCACCCAGTTCTAGACATTCAGAGGTGTGGTTCAGGAGCTTGGGAGGCACCTGAAATCCACCTGTGGGAGCAGAAGCAGATGGGAGAGCTGACCCTCCCTGCCCTGCAGCTGGTGCTCTGCAGAGATGGTTGTCCCTCCCCAGGACTCCATTCCTCTGTCACCAGTGAGCTGCTAGGTACACACAGAGGCAAAAGTAGATCCCTCAGAGAGATTATTCCTCTAAAATTAGTAAGTCTCGAGGATTTAAACACACACACACACACACACACACACACACAAGACTAAATATTATAAACTCTGGTGTAATTTAAACAGTACTAAACAGTTTTGATCCCCCTGAGATAACAATTCCTGGAAACACAAAAAGTGATTTCAGACCTCTCAAGGACCTTTCAAAGTGCAAGGATGCAACTCCGTGTTACAGGGAAATGACATGTGTGGAAGTTTCTTTACAATGGTGAGAAAGAAAATCACAGGCTCTGGATTTAGAGTCAGTCTCCTGGCAATGAAATCATTGGCCGCCTTCTCATTCTGGTATTGATTCTCCCCTCAGACCGAGACGGGCGACTGCTGATGAATGTGTGAGGTCTCGGTGAGGGCGCAGGCCTCAGTCTGAAACGCTCTCCCAGCATCAGGCCCCAGGCCCGCTCTGCAACGCTCCAACCCGCAGAGCAGCTCTCACGGCCTCACGGGCACACATTACTGGACGTACCTCTGCGGTAACTCTTCCATCCCCAGAAATCTATTTAAAGCAAATGGGATAGTTCCTGACATTATGGTCCCTTCAAATAACTATGTACAAATTATTTCTTTGAAAATTCTCATTGCCGCTGCTGCCTTACAGATGTTGCTAATGTCTCTGTCCAACCACCCCGGGCCTCTTACTAACAGAACTGATTTACTGAACATCCGCTTTGCGCCAAGGGCTTTTCATAAATTATCTTTAATCTTGATGATACCCTTGGGTAGTATGAAGAAATGAAGGCTCTGAGGTTAACAATGTCCCAAAGTCACATTTGTTAGTGGCTCTGATATTTGAAGCAGTTGTCTGAGCTACAAACATCTCACCCAGGCAAACGGTGGCTACCACTCGTAGCTTCCTCCCCCAGTCCTCACCCTCACCCTCACTACTCTGCTAACTGCCATGGGACACGGCAAAGTAACTGAAATTTTCACAAAAACTCTAGGGGGTCCAGAAATGAAAGAAGCTAGGAAACCTAGGGACAGACAAGAGGAACTGAACCTAGAGGCAGACATTCAGGCCTGCATTTTTTGTCTTGTCCCTCTATCTTGCCTCAAATTCTACCAATTAGATTCAGTTTCACAATTAGAAGGAGGAGGAGGAGGAGGAAGGAAGAAGGAGGAGGAGGAAAGGTTCATTGCTTCTTGGAAGTTAAGGCACTCAACACCATTTGCTCCTCAGTAAAAATGTGTTCCATCAAGTGTGCCAGTCTCACCTCAACAGAGTCCACCTGCCATGCCCAACTGGGAGCTTTGACTCAGAGTAAACTAAGTAATTTGGAGATGAACAAAGTACCATGGGGGGACATCAGGATACTGAAGGCCCTGAGGACAGCAAGTTAGACATCAGAAGCAGCAAGAGGCAGCAACAAGGAGATACTTCCTCAATTTTAAAACTGCTCAGTTCCTCTCTTCCCATTCCCTGGCCTGCCTCTTCCTCCCCAAGCCCAAGCCAATAAGGTGAGTTATTACAGGTCAGCTGCAAATTGAGTTGAAATGGCACCTGTGAATCTAGGCACCCTTTCTGACATTTTACATGGACATATGTGATCTGAGTCTAAACACATGAATTTGTACCTATCGCATTCTTAAACATGAGGCTCCCAGGAGACATTATTCATGGCAAATAATGTACAAGTGAACTATCTGTGCCCAAACAGACCTTTTCCTTGGCCCAAGAAAAAGGTAGGAGGGAAGTGGCTGTGGCTCAATTAGTTGGGCTCCCGTTTACCATATGGGAGGCCCTGGGTTCAATTCCCAGGTCCTCCTGGTGAAGGCAAGCCGGCCCACCACATGGCGCGGTGAGCTGACACAGCAAGATGACGCAACAAAGGGAGACAAGCAGACACAGAAAAACGCAAAGCGAATGGACACAGCAAGCACAAGCAACAAGGGGGGGGGTAAATAAATAATTTTTTAAAAAAAATCTTAAAAAAAAAAAAAACGGTAGGAGGCTTGAGTGGGGAATCTGCAAATCCCCTTTCCTAATAGGAGTTGTTTCTAAATTCATTTGAGCCCCATGATACCCAGGAAGGTGACATACCGTTTTACTTTAATTATTAGTTACCCCAAATAAGATTCAACAGGAAAGATAATATAAACTCATCTCAGACACTAATCTTGATAAGCATGTAGGAGAGAATTCATTATTAGACTAAGAACTTGCCAACTAACTTTATTCCTCCCACCCTTTTTAAATACTCACCTGGAAGTTATCCCAACAGGTGCAAGAGCAAATACAAATGACTGGGCTTTGTGAACAAGGGTTCCATACGCACTAGGTGCTATCTGGGTGGCCGAGAGGGAGAATGAGGGCCAAAGGGCTGGAGAGGACCAAATATTTGAAAAAGCCTGATCTATTTCTGTTGAGCTGATGGCTTCCACTGTGGCTATAAGCAGGTCATTTTCTCTTTTATGGCTCCTGCTTTACTGGGTGCAGAATGGAAGGAACCATTCCATCACTCATACTCATTTATCTCAAGGCTGCAGGGGCCCCTGGGACACCAAGTCTAACTACTGATGGGAACACTGAATCCCAGAGAAGTACTGCTAGTAGTTAAAAACCACATAGCTAGTTTAGTGTGTGAGCCAAGACAAGATCGAGATCTCCTAATTCTTAAACCAGGGCTCCAAGGACATGTCACATATTACCATGATAAAGGGAGTGGGATGGCTCTAAATTTATAAACCTAAATCCTTACAGGGCATTCTGACCATCACCCTAATGTCAACATTCAACCCAAATGGCATTTGATTTCTATATTTTCCACTAAGCAGATATTATACAAAATATAATATAAAATTATATCACATTTGATCTTGCCATACAAGAATTCATTTTCATACAATCTTATCATCCGATACACATTTAAAGCCAGTATTCATTCGTTTTTAAATATATTACTGTTATTTTTCAGACTGAATATCCTGAATTCTAATTTATGTATAGGTGGCTTTAACCAAAAATATTAAAAATAATATGAAGATTACTTGCAAAGAAATTCTGCTTAGGGTGAGCCAGGTATTAATTTTAATTAATGCCATTCAAAAACAAATCCAATTTGTTTTAAACATGTTTTCAGTAAATAAGTGTCTCAATCACTAAAATGACTTGCAGCTAGGGAATTCCTAACTGCATTTATTCGCAGCTTAACAAAATGTATCTCCCCTAGAGAAGTCTACTCCACCTGGCTAAAAGTTGAATAGACAGGGAAAGGAGCACTCATGGCTGACTTAGGCTTAGAGACACACATTTGTACATTTAAAAGTTTAGTTTTTAAAGCTTGGTACTCATGTCAACCTAGTTTAGCCAAATGAATTTCTTTTTATGAATAAAATTTACCAATTAAAAGAATGAGAAAATACAAAATAACAATTGGCCCCCGTGCCAAAACATAACAGAAATACTTTTGAGAATATTCCAGAGTGACTCTAAGGAACTTTAGGGGAAAAAAACAATTAAAAATCACTGCATCACCTCTCTATGCTGATATATTTTCAGTAGGAATTTGTTTTTATGAGAACTCTGTTGAGTAAAAGTAGCAGTCTCGTGTGTTGGCAATATATCCGGCTTTATCAGAACCTGGATGGTAAGGATAGTGCCAGCTCGTGGAAAGGCTTAAATTCTAGAAGATGAATGTAAGATTTCATCCTTTAAAACCATGTTACCCATTTGCTCTCCTAGGCTGCAAGCTCTATGGGGGCAAAAACAGTGCCTCAGAACCTAAGGCCCCCATCTCCCATAAGTCCCCCATAAATGTTCAATGAACATTTTTTTTTTTGGAAAAGAAAATATACATTATTAAAGTATGTTGGGGATTAAAATAAGCCCTCAAATAATTTAGCAAAATTTCAAGGTTTTTTTTTTGTTATTGTTGTTATAGTAAATGGGGGAAAACAGTTGGAGTTTGGCAGAAAACAATAATTTAAAGAGTAGAGTTTGGTAGCTTCA
>PVKH010027096.1:0-13079 GCA_004027955.1 Chaetophractus vellerosus
CCTCAAAGGACTTTGTCAAAAGGGTGAAAGGGCAACCGACTCAATGGGAGAAATACTTGGCGATCACATGTCCGATAAGGGTTTAATATCCATGATATATGAAGAGACCATACAACTCAACAATAAAATGACAAACTATATGATTAAAAAATGGGCAAAAGAATTGAAAAGAAAACTGTCCAAAGAAGAAATACAAATGGTGAAAACTACATTTAAAAACGTTCAACATCACTACCGATTAGGGAAATGCAAATCAAAACAACAATAAGATATCATTTCACATCTATTAGACTGGCCACTATTAAAAAGTCAGAAAACTGTAAATGTGGGAGAGGATGTGGAGAGATAGAAACGCTTATTCAGTGTTGGCGGGAATGTAGAATGCTACAGCTACTGTGGAGGACTGTTTGGCAGTTCCTAAGGAAGTTGAATATAGACTTGGCATGTGACCTGGCAATACCATTACTAGGTATATACCCAGGAGAACTGAGAGCAGAGACACAAACAGACATCTGCACACCGATGTTCATAGCAGCATTATTCACGATTGCCAAAAGTTGGAAACAACCCAGGTATCCATCAACTGATGAATGGATAAACAAATTGTGGTGTATACACATGATGGAATATTATGCAGTGATAAGAAGAAATGAAGTCGTGAAGCATATGATAACATAGATGAACCTGGAGGATATTATGTTGAGTGAAGCAAGCCAGACACAAAAGGACAAATACTGGATGATTGCGATATTATGAACTAAATATATTGTGTAAACTCATGGAGTGAGTGATTAGAATATAAGTCACTAGAAAATAGAATGAGGGTAGAGAATGGAATGCTGAGGTTTAATCTGTGCAGAATTGGTAAAAAGGTTGTTTGTAAATCTTTGGAAATGAATAGAAATGGTGAAAACACATAATAGTGTTTGTAACTAGCAGAGCTGTTATATGGTTATGACAGTGGTTGAAAGGGTAAGTATAAGGTCATTTATATTACTAGAAGGAAAGCTAAAAAATGTTACATGAGATTGTAATAACATAGTGAAACCTCATGTAAAATACAAATGTGGGTGATATTGCATATATAAGACTGTTTTTACAGAAGATAAATATAAATAAACTAGAGAGATGGAGGTAGAATAGCAGCTATGTACAGCAGGGGAGCATAGAGAGATTGAGAGATGAATTTTTTGTTTGTTGGTTGGATTTTATTATTACTATTAAAATAACAAAAATACTCTAAAATGATTGAAGTGATGAATGTACAACTGTGATTATACCAAATACCATTGATTGTATACTTTGAATGGATTTATGCTTTATTAATAAGTATTAATAAAATTAATTTGTTAAAAATATATATATTTATTAATTCATTTAAAAATAAAAATAATAAACCCTTAATTTACATAATTAAGATTTTCATGAAAAATAGCTATATTTTCTAAAACATAAAAAACAGTGAGAATGGCATTGTTTCATATTTTTGCCAATTTCTTTTTATTGTCCAGCTTAATAGAAGCAACAGGATTCTTATATCTGCTTCCTGCATTCAAACTGTGGCAATATATTGTTTAGGTTGAAGAGACCCTGGCCTCACACAGATATATAGTTGTAAAAGGGAGGAGTATTTTATTAGACTTTTCAGATAATTTTGAATATTTTGCTTTGATGTTAATCATAATTTGATTAAGTGGTATTTGGTACATAAATATAAATTTATATTATTAAATATATAACTATACTTTACATATAATGTGTAATTTAAACCATTATTGATGAGCTTTTAACAAAGATAAAATTCAAGCTTCCAAGTGAAAATGAGAATTTTGGAAAACTTCTATATGGCACTGGGACAGCTTCCCAATGCCTAAAGACCTCTGATGAGTTTATAGGTGATATTAAAAAATATGACTTTTATATATAGTATAATGGAATGTGTCAACATTTGGAAGTTCTGCATAATGCAGTAAACCAATATTTTCCAAATGACAAATATATGTTGGTACAAAATCATGCTTGGGTTAAAGTTCCACTCAAAGCAAGCAAAGTAAACCAATGGATTTTAATGTGACCAAATTTTAAAAGCTCATCAATAGCCATTTTGCTGATGAAGAGACACAGATTTTAAAAAGTTAAGCCATTTGACCACAGTCACACAGTCTGTACATGGTAGAATCAGGACTCCATTCTATTTCCTTCTGACCCTGAAGCCCATGTTCTCAACTTCAATGCTAAACCTTAGCACAAGGCATTGTGAAAAATGGTATAAGAACATGAGAATGGTAAGATGCATGGTGGTCTCAAGGAGTTTGCAATCTAGAAAGGAAGAGAGGCAAATAAAGTAAAAATGCATGTAGCATAAACATAATCATTTATCACCCAGAGTATTTGGGGAGCTTATGAAACAGGAAGATCCTGTTAAATTTCAGAGCACCAGAAAGACAATGATTTTAAAAGAAATATGGCATTCGGGATGGATCTGATGGATGGTAGGGTTTTACATAGTAGGGGACGTTGTTACAGATAGAAGGAGCGGCATAAACAAAGGTGGGGAGCCAGGAAATTGAGGATTGTGGGAAACCATGGGTAATCTAGTTCAGCTAGAGTGTTCAGGTGTCACATACAAATGTCTTCAGTAAAATGTGTTGGAATCAGCCAATTTCTTTATTTTCTAAATAAAACAATATTCAGACAACATAAGTGACCAGGAAATCCTATAATTATAAATCGTTCTTGAGAGCAGGAATGTATGATTCCTGCTTTAACTCATTATCCTCTGTATAAGGTGTGTGATTGGGCTCTTTCACATTGGTGCATTCTTGGGATCCTGTGTTCACTGAGCACTGCTTATTTAATACTGGACTACTTCATTTATTTATTTTTTTCTCTAAGAAGTTTTATTATAAGTTTTTTTCTAATTATAAGTAATTTATGCTTGATGCATGAAAAACATAAAGAAGAACAAAGCAAAACAAAAGAAGATTCACCCAGAATCTCATCAGTTATCTCACTACTAACATCTTGGTGTATTTTAGTCCTTACGGTATTTTTTCTAGATCAGGAATGAATCCAGAACTATTGTGAGTCTCAAACTTCTACATTTTGGGGAATCTTCCTTAGGAAATGCAATACAAAATTATAAACACAAAATTAAGTTTGAAATTACATATTCATATAGAATGAAAAAACACAACAGCAAATAAATTTTATGAAGATGGAAAATGGACTACTTTAAATTGAAAGAGTTTATGAAGGACTGTTTGTTATCATTCTTAAGAAAGAATGACCTAAACAATAATTTCCTTTCTCTGTTAGAAAGATGAAGCAGCAGTATAGAGTATGGGTTTCCATTGATGCTTGGGAAACATATTCCCTTACATAGACATTACCTGCTTATTACTGGGCCAATATGATGAAACAATTATTTGTATTTCTTAAAATGATTTCTATTCACAATGTTTGGTCAAATTAGTTATGTGACTTGACATAACTGACAAAAGAGCATCGGTCTTGCTTGAACTTCAGCCTGAACTACTAAAACAGGTTTAGTCTCTCCTGGAAAGAAGAAAGGACGTCTTGGTGTAAACCTTAATATAAAGGATAATGAGTTAATGAAAGCAGGAATTGCACATTCCTGCTCTCAAGAAAGACTTATAACTATAGGACTTCCTGGGCCACTATTGCTAGGTGGTGGCCCCAAGTCAACAGAATCACCACCCTGGAGATTGAGGGTTATTTGTTTGCTTCCACCTGCGGACTGCACAGAACCATTAGTTGCTCATCAAATGACTTCTAATTCAGATGAAAGAGACACGTGAATACGCAGCTCTCCCATAAGTTTAAGACTACGAAAACACGTAAATCTCATCTTTCTCCTGGAAATCAGCATTCCATTGCCTGCGTATCATCACCACCACTACTAGTTCCACCCCCCCTCCCCCACCACTACAATTACTGGTGGCCATTAAGTGCAGATCCTGTGCTAAGTACTTTACATGCTATCCTCTGAGTCTGGTTTATTTCCTTCATTTTATACACATGACATCTGAGCCTTAAAAGAGGTTAAAAATTTGCCCAAAGGTATACAGTCTGTCTGGTAAAGAGACAGTCTGTCCACAAAGACCCAGCCCCCAAACCTGTCTTCAAACCTAGCTAATGGTTACTTATCCACAGACCTCAACTTAAATGTTGTTGCCTCAGAGAAGCTTACCTTTAGCTAGACTTGGTTAAATGACCTTGGTATAAATTCCCCTATCTTCCTCTACTTCTCCTTTTGAACGATAATCCCATATTATTCTTACTGCTTAATGTCTCTTTGCCACCAGACTCCAAAGCTCACAGAGGGCAGGACATAATTTATCTGGCTTACATCAGTGTCCTTTGAGCTCATAGGGCAAGTTTGAGGCAAAAGAGGAAGTCATTGCTCAAGAGTGCAGGTCTTAGTTAGACATCAGATCTGGAGACCCAGAGCAATGGGGACATCCAGAGTCAGAGACCCCAAAACAGAACAAGAAAAGTGGTAATAAGACAGCAATACACATATTTTCCCAGCTATGTCTACCTTTCTCCAACTATTTGTTTATCCTTCTCCCTCAAATGTGGCCCTGGATAGAGTTCTTCACATAGGTAAGTCTGAGGCTATCATGACCAATGGGCAGAGGAGAAATTACAAGATTTTGGACCTAGAACTGCTCAAGAACAGGGAATTTTCTTTCCCTCTGTTTAACATGGTGGCTGAAACATGGTCTTTGTTCAGCATGTTAATGGGATAGATAATTGAAACTTCCTGGAACCCACTGGTTGGCAAAAGCTATTCCATCTCCTTTCATAAATATTGTAACTTAATTTGATATGTTTAGATTTAGTAAACTCCTATGAACTTATGCCTTTTAGAACTAGTGTATGAGCTGAAATCACAAAACAGTATTTACCTTTAACAAGCAAAAGGCAAACTAATATTTTCTTTTCTATTCCTTTTTTTTATCTTGGTTAAAATATACTAAATTGATTTCATGATCCACTAATGGATTGCAAAACTCTTCCTTATGAATTTAGTTTCAAATACACACACACACACACACATATACACTGGGTCAATATATAAGACACCTGTCTTACTATCCCAGGCAAAAAAAGTTTGAAAGGTGCTGTTCTGAAGCAATGCTGGATTCTCTTTCCCAGTTCTTTCTTGGGAACATCTGCTATTCCCTGTACTGCAAACCATCTTGCCCAGGCCTAGAGGCAGATCCTCTTCTTGCAGAAATTGCAGGGTTTCCACGATGATTATTGATGGGGAGTCTGTCTTGCTTGGAGGCATCTAGAACACTAGCAGATATTTCCTTTTCTGGAAAAATACTGAAGGACGAGGTTGCAGAGGACTGTTCTTTAACTGATTTGGATGGCAAATCTTTTTTTTTTTTTTTTTAAGCTAGGTTCATAAATGTCATTGTCCTAGTATTTCTCAAGTATCATGGGGAAGAACTTAAACGTTACATCTTATTCACCAATTTCTCCTCTGCTTATTCTTTTTTAAACAATTGTACATTCCCTGCCTTTAAAAATGAGAATGTATAAGAAGGTTGGACTGCAAGGAAAAGAAAAACTGGTTCACTATTAAGTGCAGCACTGTCAATATCCTCTAACATCAGATACACTAGAGAAAAAGATGATGCAAATAAATGAGATTATGCAAACTGTTGCAAAAATACAATTTAGTAAACACCAGCATTCAAAGTTTAGTGGGGCCAACTTACTAGAGAACTGATGAGAACAGCAACAAACTGCTTCTAGCAGAACATAGAAACTGTTTGTTTATTTATTTATTTCTATTTTCAAGGGCCACATTTTAAACCCAAGACTGAACAAACATTTTTCTTAGGTTTTTAAATTTGGTCTTCTGACTTTTGACATTAACCTTTTTCTTCCCACATGAATTTGGCTTGATTATCATTCTAGTTATGTATCGGTGATATACCTATTTTATATCTTTTCATTCAAGGTTTTTTTTTTTTTGGTTGGTTGGTTTTTACATGCTGACTATATTTAAAGTCTAAAGAGGTATCATGTGGGATTTCAAGAGGATCCTGCCCTCAAGAAGCAGCTAAAGAAGTACAGGTAATATATCTTTATTTAAAACTATCAAGGATGTACATTATAATCACCGGAGAGAGATACAAAACACAGAGTCAGCTCCTCCTCCAGACTAATTAATTGTGAATTTCTGTGGGTGGGGCCCAGCATCATTAAGCTTTAAAAGCTTCCCAGGTGATTCTGATATCCAACTCTGTTTGAGATCCACTGAGGTAGAGTTGAAGTTGTCATCAGAGAGCCCACTCTCCTAAGACCCCTATGCCTTTCACTTGCAATAATCCCCACTTTTTTTCTTACTTGCTTGGGAAAGCTCCTAGTTCCCTTTGTCTTGAAAGCTCACCTCCTCATGAATATTAATAATAACTTTTGCCTAACATGTTTATTAATAAAGGGCTTGCTTCAACCAAGGCTAACTTCCCATTTTCTTCTTCCCTTTTTGTTCTCTAACTTCTCCTTTTTATTTAGAGTCTGTGCAGATAACAGATAAATCTAACCTATGTTAACCTTAGACCATAAAACACCTGGTTGCTGGAACCAAAGTGAGCAGAAACTACAGGAGGAAGAAACACCAAACCCTGAAAAGAAGTGAGAGGTCCAACAAATACAGGTTCTGGCAACGTCAGAGACCACTCCTTAAGAACCGCAATTGATCAGCAACAGATATGCCCCAACTGAACAGGCAATGCAGCAGACCTCTACCCCAAATCAGCTTTAAAAATCTTTCACCCCTCCAAGTTAGGGGGGCAGATTTGTGCTCATTCCTGTCTCCTTACTTGGCCACCTTGTAATAAAACTCTTTCTCCCTATGAAACCCTGGTGTCACAGAATTGGTTCTTGTGCTTGTTGGGCAGTAAACCTACTTTTTTGGCAACAGAGTGAGAAGCACCAAGTAAAAATAGTGGAAAGAGCATAGAGTCCAAGAAAATGAGACGGGCCTTCAAGACCTAGTTCTATCCCTCTCTGGTTCAATGATCCTGGGTAGTTTATTTGACCTTTTTTTTTTTTTCAGGGGAGAGCACGAATGCAGTCCCCCACTACCACAAATTAAGCAGTCGAGTTTCCTACATTTGGGGAAATTGCAGGGGTCAGCACATCCAGAGTGCAATGGATAAGCCTCGCCCTGGGAAAACCACCTTCATGATCATGGTATCTCCCCTGCCAGATAAGTATATTTATTTAACATTTTTTAACTGCCGTTTTTTTTTACCTGTAAAACTAACATGGAAGTAGATCTCACAAGGCATAATGAAGGGTAGATTAAGTAATATGTGTGAAAATACTTTATAAACTCTAGTGAACTCTATTTATACTATCACTACAATTCATTTTTATTCTGTAGTATAAAGAATATGGGTTTTAGAGTCAAATATCTAAGGCAATAGGAATTCTTGTAATGGGTTTTAAGGCAGGAGAGTGGCATTGTCAAATATGCATGTTAAAAAATATCATTTTAGAAGCATTGTGGAGATTGAAATGTTGAGGTGTGAAATGAACCATAGGCAAAGACCACTTAGGAAGCTGTTGCCGTGCTCCAGAAGTTTGGGTTGACAAGCTATTAGGGAAATGGAGTCAACAGAACCAAGAGACTCATAGGATGATTCTTGTAGGGGTGATTATGTGGATCATTGTACCACAAATCTAGGTAGAAAATGAGGAGGAAGGATTGGTTTGGTTTGGTGGTGGTTGGGGATGAAGAAAATAAATTCATTGAAGGAGTATGTGTATGAAGTTGAGTTAGAGATGCCAAGTGGTGATTACCAGGAGATAGATAGGTTTACAGTTCTAGTGCTCAAGGCAGAGTTTTGAACTGAAGTAGAGATTTGGGAGTCATTAGCAAAAGGATGAAAGTCGATCTGTGGAAATAGATGAAATTACCCTGAGAGAGACTGATAATCAGAGGTCTGAGGATAGAACGATTGAGGAGAGAAGTGAAAAGGAGATGCCTTTAAGGGACACTAAGTAGGAATGGTCTGAGGGATAGGATGAAAACCCTGATCGATCAGTGTCACCCAAAACAAGGGAGGGGAGACTTGCAATAATGATAGATTGCTTAAGGGTTTCAAATGCTGCAAAGCTGTCAATTGAAATAAAGCTGAAAAACAATCATTTGAGTTAGCAACTATAAAGTTATTAGAAACCATGGTAATAGCACTTTCAGTGAAGTGGTGGGAATAGAAACCATATTGTAATGAGTAGAAAAGTGGATGTGAGGAAGGGAAATAGAGAGATGAGTACAAACTACTTTTCCTAGAATATTTTTAAAGGGAAGTTAAACTGATTGCTAGAGGGAATTTAAGGTTAGGAAAGGGTTCATTTTTTATAAGGGTGAGATGGAACTGATTATAAGATGGAGAGAAGGTTGGAGGAAGGGTAGAGAGTGAGAGGTTGAAGAAAGAGGATAGAGAGGGTATACTGATGAAGCAAGATGCTTGAGAATTTGTAAGATATGGGATGCAGAATAAGATGGAAGGATAGATGCTGGGCTGGAAGAAGTCACTTATTTTATTGAAATGTAGGGAAAGAACAGATAACAGGTATGGATGGGAATAAATTCATGTGTATGTAGGAGGGGAGGTAGTTGAGAGTGTCTGCCCATTGCCTCCATTTTCTTTAAGAAGCAGGAGGTGAAGTCTTCTGCTGTGCATGGGTCAGGAATTGTGGCATGGGTAGGAAGAATGGGGGAAGAGTTGAAATACTAGCTGTAGAGAATGCAGGTTAGAAGCCACTGGGAACATAAAGGAGTTTAAGTCCAGATGAAGTTTAAGAATGTTTTGGATGGATAGTAAGTGGAATAACTTTAGTGTGAGATTAGTCTTGAACAGAGCGTGGGTTGGGCTCACTTTTGAGGTCATCTCAATGCTAGGCTAAGGCTAGATTATTAAGCAGCTATTTATGAGCACTTGCTAAGACTTTGGTTGGGGAGTGGTGTGATCAGAATTGTGCAGCTTTGGGGAAGGGAGGCTAATTGAGGGGGGAGCAGGTTAGGGACAAGCGTAAGGAGACAATTTATAACAGACTATGTACATAATGCCGATAAATAAATTCAACAGAATTCAGGCAGTATGAATGAAAAGGCAGGAACAGAAATAAGCCATTTTTAAATGATGATGTCTACCAGCTTCGATCATTGGCTTAACGTGGGTGAGAGAAAGGAAGGAGTTGATGAATTCAAGTTTTCAAGTCTGGATAATTGGGAGAAGGGAACCAGCCTTTAAAAAGTGAGGAGGTGGGGCACCGCGGGGTCAGTGGGCCCGCAATGCTCCTAGCCCGAGCCTGCCGGCCAGCTACGGATAACCACCACTGGAGGAACTGTTTGTCCGCCGAGGGCCCCTGCGGACTTCCCCCCAATGCCAGGCAGCTTCTGACGCCCAGCTCCAGGGCAGGGGCCCGAAATGCTGGCGATGGCCGACTGCTGGGCGAGAAGGAGCAGGAGCTGCGGGAGACAGAGCTTGCTGCAACGATGAGAATGAAGACTTAAGAAAACTTGCAGAATGAAATAACTGTGTCAAACAGAAATAACTCAGTTGAGGCATCCGAAGAAACAGATGAAAATGATTTGATCCTCGAGGTAACTGCAGAAGCTGGGGGGTAAGGAAGCAATTCTGTTTACTTCAGAGATATTTGATATGTATCAGTAATAAGCTGCTGCATTTAAAAGGTGGCATTTTGAGACCCTGGAATATATTCGAAGTGAAATAGGTGGCCTCAGACATGCATCTGCCAGCATTGGGGATTCAGAGCCCTAAAGCATATGAAATTTGAGGGAGGCGTGCACAGAGTACAAAGGGTGCCAAAGATGGAGAAGCCAGGCGGCAGCCATTCCAGCACGGTGGCTGTAGCAATATTACCCCAGCCTGGAGAAGGCAGTTGGCAGAGCTCATCTACAGAACACTGGGTTCAATCTTCACCTAAAGCAACTATTAGAGTAGCTGAGGTTATTGAGTGTGAGATTTAGGTGGAGGAAATCATACACAGAAAAAGAAACATAGAAATGGTTAATTATTTCATAGGTGGAGGGAGTAAGTGATGCAGAAGAAGAACAAGTAAAGTTTGAGGGAAGAGGGTGTCACAAAGAGAGAAGGAAACCAGGGGAGTACAAAGTTGGCAGCCAAGAGGGAGAGGGCATCAAATTATGAATAATGAACAAAGAGAGCAAATGCTGAAGGTCAAATAGGATAAAGTGGAAACACACTGAGTTTTGGCAATTAGGAATTCATCAGGGCCTAAAAGAAAGAAATTTCATTAGCCTGGTGGGGTTAAAGCCACTTTGTAAGGATTGGAATAGCTAGTGGATAGTAGGAAGCAGAGACAAGAGGCTACTCTTTTGAAATGGTTATCAATGAAATGTTGGAGAGATGTAGGTAAACAGCTTACAGGTAATGAAATGCAGCAGCTGAACATTTTTTAAGAGAAAGAAAGCAACAGAACGAAAGTGATTGTGTAGTGCTACTGACAGGCAGAGAAGCAAATTTGTGAAGATTGGATATAGCAGATTATCAGAGCAAGGAAGGGAAACAGATTAACAGCATACAGAAGAAAAGGATGAGAAAAAGTCAAAGATGCAGGAACATTCAAAAAATGTATAAGTGAAGGAGAGGAGGTTATCTACATTTTCTTGAAACTATGATGTGTATTTTTCACATTTTAATGTGTATGAAATTGAAATGTATTTTACAATCAATATTAGAAGGAACTTGCTAAGATTGAGGAATGAATAAACATAAGGGGGAATGCAACTCTGGACTGAAGTAGATTTATGATTATTCTAGCAATGGGAGAACTTGTGTCATTGATATAAAGGCAGTGGCCATCAGAGGTTCTGAGGGATGAGAGAGGGAAGAATAGGTGTAACATGGAGTACACTTTGGGGACATTGGAATTGTCCTGCATGACATTGCAATGATGGATACAAGCCATTATACATTTTGTCAAAACCTATAAAATTGTGGGGTGCAAAGTGTAAACTATAATGTAAACTATAATCCATGGTTAGGAGCAACGGGTCAGTATGTGTTCATCAATTGTAACAAATGTACCATACTAATGAAAGATGTTGTTAATGTGGGAAAGTGTGGGAGGGGGAGGAAGTGAGGTATATGGGAATACCCTATATTTTTTATGTAACATTTATGTAATCTAAAACTTCTCTAAAAATGAATATATACATATATACATATATGCAGAAGAAGAATAAGTAAAGTAGTAAATATGTATATATATATATAAGGAGCCTAATAGTCCCAAGGAAAAGCTAGCTTTGATATTGTTATTTTATGCACATAGAAAGAATCCGTCTCCTCAATTGTCATATTTTTTATTTGCATTGAAAGTTCCACATGCAGTTGAATTAAATTTGAATCCCTAGTAATGACTAAAAAGGTCTTTTAAAAGGTGACACTTTTCTCCAGTATCTAAATGGATAGTATAAAGAGAAGGTTCCTTGGCATATATCAGACAGTAGAACTTGTGAAATCTCTCAGAATAGATCAAAGTAGTTTGAAATGCAGCAGTAATTAATGTGAACAATTTGTGAATTTGAAGGAATATTACTTTGGCACCTAACATCAGTTGGTCCATGGTGTCCAGTTGATGGTCAAGAGCATATATCAACTTTCTAGAAATGTAAAACTTAGCTAAGAAAATAAAATGTAACTGCAAGTTTAATGAAATAGAAAATGGAGATGTAACCCCAGTATTATTTGATATGTATTGAAAACATGTTGTCATTCTAAAGATTCTGCTGAGGATAAGATTACGAGCACACTTTTGAAAAGAAGTCTGCTACTGTGGTTAAGTTCATACCTTTGGATGGCCACTATTAATTGACAAAGATCTTTAGATTCCATGTGAAGATGGCTTAGATCAACGCAGACTTTGTCTAATTTGAGGGTTTCGTGGTCATGTACTGTATAGGTTCATGTTCTTGAATGCAATTGGCGATTAGTGTGCATTTTATAGAGAGTCACTTCACCCATTCCCCAAAACTGTTAACTAGAGACGCATCTTATAGTGCTTACATTTAGTACTTAAGGAAAAATTCTGAAGTGAATGAATTTTATATGGACACACTTCTGCCACCTCCTCGCTTTTGGCAATCTCTTCTCCCAGATGCACGCCTAGTAGTAATTCACAGTCTTCCAGCTCCTCAGTGGGCCCCGGCCTTCCTGGCAGTTCTCCATCGACTGATCATTCTCCATCTCCAAACCTTATCAAAACTTCCCTGTCTTGGATCCTATTCTTCTAGGCCCTGCTGACTGTAGAATGAACCGATAATGAGTTATTTCACTTTCTATTTCTCTCTATCTTTTTAAAAGCTACTCTGAACAATCCTAGTGGGAAGTTGAGGCACCAAGTTTCAAAAGTTGAATATTAAAGGCCATCAGTTCTTTGCCCATCATAAGATGGGGATGAAACTAGACAAGCGTGTGTGTTCACATGCGTGTGCATGTGTGAGAGAGGGATGAGAGGGATTCAGGGAGGAGAATTTCATACAATCTTGAAATCTAAAAGCAGATAGTGAACACAGCATTTATGACTATCTAGAGTGTGTATATCTTGATTAAATTGTTTATTTTCTTCCAAGAGTTAAGATCTGTTTTTATTTTCATATTTTGGGGCATGCAAAGATAGGGAAGAAAAAATAATGCAGTATTTTAAAAAATTATTTCATACATATATGTATATATACATATTAATACAAATATGCACATTATATATGCCTGTGAAAATCCGGAAATATTCCCTTGGCCTGAAGACAGATGCTGGCAGCTTAGTGAGAGAATCATATCTCTGTAGGTGATGTTCTGGAAGCAACCCTATTACCAAGGAGTGGCAGGACCCAAGTGTTCCCTTCCCTCTTGCTCTTACCATCCTGACCTCTATGTCAGGAGCATCTCCATGGAAGTCCCAAGTGGGCTACCTCAACTCAGCAAAGAGATCCTTAGTGGAAACTTCCCTGGATTATAATATCCTGTCATACTCAGTTC
>PVKH010027097.1:0-13081 GCA_004027955.1 Chaetophractus vellerosus
GTTCACCTGAAGATGCTTTTCTTGCAAAAAAACCCGAAGAGAAGGAGACCAGGACGCTGCAGAATCCTTCATTTCTCCCTTTCTGTGACCACATTTTGGAGGAGATGGAACTTGTTTGGAAGTTTGCGAATTGCAGCCTGATACCCAGAAAGGAGTCAAGCTCACGGTCTGCTTGGCTTTAGACACGTTAGCACAGTTTACTGATCAAGGACAGAGGTAGACCCATGGTTTAAAAGAAAGAATAGGAAAATTCCTCTCAACCCACTGGCAAATTTTCCACAGTTGGGGGAATCTCTATTTTTCTTTCCTTCAAGAAAATCCCATTTAAAACTTTGCACACCTGTGAAATTTACAAAGATGGCCCCCCCCACACACACACACAAAGTGTAAATTTCAACCTGACATGTCTACAATTCTTAGTTGGTGCTCCTGCTTCCATGCAAGTTAATACCATTTAAGAGCCTCAACTGGGGAAATTCCAGGAGACAGCACTTTAAATGCAGACTTAAAGAAGCACTCTAAATACTGCATTCTAATATCATTTACAAGGGACGATGCAGAATAGACAGAGAGGCAGAAGAGGGTGAGGGGAGAAGTAGATACTGCTGGCTTTTGAACTGATCAAAAACGGAGTCTGCGGAAAAGACAGTAAAGGAGAAAGTGTGCTTGGGGGAAGGGGCGACCAAGATTCCCCTCCTAAATAAATCATTCGGAAGGACCAATCGCATCAGTGCCATGTACATGTCATTACTCAAGTGTGTGATGTTTCTAAGCGCACTGGGAGGGAGGCTGGGCTGTCCGCGTCCTGCCTGGGACAGTCACTCTGGTGCAATGCACCGCGGCGAGCGTGGACGCAGCGTGGCCCGGCCACCCTCCCCCCGCCTCCCCCACGCGGTCCTGGGCAGACAGGTAAGGCTGTGCAGCAGCAGACAGAGCCAGGACCTCTTTTTCCGCCCTTGACTGTGGTGCAGGGGGCGGGGGCAGACTCATGGACTGTGACAGTGGCGGAGACACCGTGACATGCAGCCCAACTCCCCCTCTCCCCCCCAAGCCCGTTTCACAGGCTGCAAAACTGAGACCCAAGGTCACGTGGCCAGTAGGATGCTAGAACCTCGGTTAGAACTGGGGGTATGGATTCTCTGTCCCACCCTCTTCACTGTACCAACCACGACACTTCCTCACACGACCTTGACAATGGCCTCTGCTCCCCGGCCCAGTCTCCCCTCCACAGATGACGTACAGACTTGGGCCGAGTCACTTCGGCTCCTTCAAAGTGGGAAAAATGCCAAGAACTTTTCTCGAAGCCGGAGGAAAGACCCTACACGAGGCTCAGAAACCGGAGGAAGCTCTTCGTTCCTCCTCTTCAATTCTGAAACCCAGAACGTCGTCTGCATCAGCTGCCTAGAGCTGCTGAAACAAGTGACTGCAAAAGGGGGCAGGCGGCTGGAAACAACAGAAACGTTTTCTCTCCGAAGTCTGCAATCAAGGCATCAGTGGTTTCTTCTGGAGGCTCTGAGGGAGAGATGGTGGCACCGCGCCCTTCCTCGGTTTGTGGCTGTCCCTCCAATCTCTGCCTCCTCCCTTGTCCTCTCCTCCTTTATAAGGACGCTTGTCATCCTAATCCAGCATGATCTCATCTCAGATCTTTCACTTAATTTCATCTGCTATGACCCTTCTCCAAATAAAGCCACATGCACAGGTTCCGGGCGGACGTATCCCTCGGGAGGCACCATTCGACCCGTCTGGTCGCCGATGAGCGTTTTCATAGGAGAATCCCCAGGAGCACTGTTCTCGAAGGATGTGGCAGCCTCTGGAGGTGCCGTAAAGGGACCCCTCTGGCTACCAGAAGCCGATGGCTGCAGCTGCAGACGCTTCTGCGCGCCCGGCCTGGCTCTCAGTGCCCCGGGAGGCGGCTACTCTGGTGGCCGCCCTGATTACAGTGTCACAGCTTTACAAGGCGGTTGAGCTCTCACAGCTGGTAAGTGGCAGGATTCAGGCCACCTGGCTCCAGGAGCCACACTCTTCTCCAAACTTGTGCTGAGCGGTGCTGGGGCTGCAGATTCTTCGCTCTCTCAACGCGACGCCATTGATTTTCTACCCGCCCCACGTCTCTGATCCGTTTCTTGTGTGGATCTGTATGGGGCACGTGGGGGGTGTGCTCTGTGCCGCTCTGCCTTTGGCCATCGCCACGCACCGCCCTGCCAGGAGGGCCGCTTCTGCCGAGGCGCGCAGGAGAGACGGCGTAAAGTTCATCTGTGAGAACCGTGCACGGCGAGAATGGAGGGGCCACATCGCCGCCCTCCAACTCTTGTGCTGGTGATTAATGACACACCTGTCTCATCAAGAATTAACAGGAAAGGAGCGGGTTTAAAGGACATGTGCTTTTTTCATTATTGAGTTTATATTTTAGAGCAGAAATCATGCAGAAAGTAGAGTTCCCTCATATCCCCTCCCTCCCAACACGCAGTTTTCCCCATTAGGAACATTTTGCCTTAGTGTGGTCCATTTGTTACAACATATGAACCAATATTATTATAATTATGTTATTAAAGTCCATAGTTTACATTAGGATTCACTCCTCATGTTATACAGTTCTACGAGCTTTTTAACATTTAATTTTATTGTGGTAACACATATAGAACATAAAATTTCACATTTTAACATTTAATTGTATACTTTCAAGTATACAATTCAATGCTGTAAATTACATTCACAATGTTGTGCCACTATCAACACCATCCATTAGCAGCACTCTTCCATCACCCCAAACAGAAACTTTCTACCAATTGAGCATTAACTCCCCACCCCAACCCGTACCCCTGCCAACCTGTATTCTAATTTCTGACTCGATGAATTTGCATATTCTAATTATTTCATATACGTGAGATCATATAGTATTTGTCCTTTGATGTCTGGCTTATTTCACTCAACATGACAGCTTCAAGGTTCATCCATGTTGCAGTAGGTATCAGAATTTCATTCTTTTTTTTACGGCTGAATAATATTCCACCGAATGTATACACCACATTTTGTTTATCCATTTAGCTGTTGGACACTTGGGCTGCTTCCATCTTTTGGCCATCGTGAATAATCGCTGCGAGGAGCGTGGGAGTGCAGATACTTGTTTGAGGCCCTGCTTCCAATTCTTTTGGGGCTATACTCAGAAGTGGGGTTTCCGGGTCATATGGTAACTCGACACTTAACTTTTCAAGGAACGGGCATTCTTCTTCTTTTTTTTTTAATACCCCCATCCCCGATATGGCTCCCTTATCTGCTCGTCTCCCTCAAGAGGCACCGGGAACCGTACCAGGGACCTCCCGTGTGGGACGTGGGCGCTCGATTGCTTGAGCCACATCCGCTCCCCAGGCATTTGTTTCTAACTCAATCGGGAGATGCTTAGGAACGAGGGTGGCCTTTGGACTGTCCGTGTTGTGGGGCTTCGGATGTGCCCTCCCTTTTCCCGTGCCGCAATTTGACAAATCTGGGTGGTCCTTTCCCTTCCTTCAGGAGCGAGTGCTAGCATACCCAATTTCTTCTTAGCCAGCCCCCAGGTCCTCGTGGCTTTGGCGTGCATAGGACTCTGTCGACTTGGCCTTGAAAGCCGCGGGTGCTGCCTAGTTCCTCACTGGCCCTTGTACACGGGCAGCGAGCAGTTTGCACACACACGAAAATGCAACCACGATCTTTCACCGGCTGCCCTCTGCGGGCTAACACTCAAAACCCCACCATCTCTTCTGCTTCCAGAAACAGCAGGAGAAATCTAGGTTACACCTAGGGAAGCTGATCAGCCTGAACGTTATCTCTAGAGCTGATTCCTCCGTTTTGAGGATGAGGTGGACTGCCAGAGCAGTGCTGCCTGGCCTGGATAAGCTCTAGACGGCCGCCCTACGCAGGAGATGCCCCGTGTCTTAAATCACAGTTCCTCGACCTTTGGGCAGCAAAACATCTGCACTGGGATGGGAGAAAGTGGAATGCATCACTGTGGCTTTTTTTTCCGGATGAGTTAAGTCTTCTCCATGACCTCAGCATGCGTGGCCATTCCTGCACCAACGAAACCGCAGAAGTGGGGAGGGGGAGGGGGGAGGGGAGGCGGCAGGGGCAGCTTTCACCCTTCACTGAAGATAAAGGCTTTCTTCCCCCCCTTGAATCTTGAAGTGTGGATGACGGCTGCCCTGGGCGGAGGTCTTTCCACTCTGAGCAACGCCCCTGTGAGGCCACAGCCACAGGTCCGGGCATCTTAAATTTTACGAGCACCTTTCTGCCCCAAACACCCCACCATCCTCAGCTCTGGGATGTCCACCACCTACATTTACCTTTGGCCAAGTTAAAGAGAACCCTAAGGGCTTCTCACTCCCCAAGTGTTTGCTGAGCACCTACTGTTTGCAGAGCGGGGGTGAGCTAGATATCCAGTCTATGTGGACAGTCCTTGCAGCCGTCCCCTTCCCCTGAACAACCTGAGGTGTGGGGGTCAGTGGGCTGATTGTTAAAGGGGCTTCGCTGAGACGCTGCTGGTTAACTGGCTTCAGCCGAGTCTTCCCCAAGGCGTCTATTTAACAGAACAGCGAAGGCGCTTTAGCTGCAAATAAATGACTCGTGCGTTTTCAGGACCTTGCAGCCAAATGAAAAGTATTTTCAGTGTGGGGAAGCCTCCTGGGGTCCCTTAAATGACCACCTGCCCTTGCCGGAGCGTTCTCCTCAAACAGCCCGCCAGCACCCCCTTGCCGCTCTACACCCTTGTCTTGCTTTTCTCTTCTTAGCACTTCTGTCAGCACCTGACATTGTACATTTATTTATTAATGGACTCTCCGACTCCCTGCACTAGAATGCAAGCCCCCCTGAAGCAGGGAAGAGGCCGTTTCCTCCTCTTCCGTGTCCCCGCGCCCAGAGCAGTGCCTGGCATGGGAGAGGCTCCATAAGCATCTGGATATGAACGAAGGAAGGGGCAAACACACCTGTAGGCCCTTGCCATGGTGCCCAGTGGTTCATCAGCAGTTCTAGAAAAACCTATGACCTCCGGCCTTTGGGGACTCCTAGTCCCCCCCATACCAAGGTGCTGGCTGGAGCGGGCCACACTTCTGCTCTTTTACGGCCCTTCTGCTCTGCCCACTGTCTTAGACTGGAACGCCCACGCCTCCCCAGGCCCCGAGAGGCTGCGCAGGCTCTCCGCTGCCTCCCAGCCTCCTCTCGGCGGCCCTCTCCATCACTTCTGCAGCCCCGGTAACCCCGGCCTCCTTTGGGTTCTTCGAAAGGCCTCTTGCAGTGTCCTCTCCTCTCATACTTCAGGGGCAGCCCAGTGACCTCGGAGAGGCTCCTTAGGCCATTGTTGTAGCTCAAAAGTGAGTCCTTGCCCGGCACACGCCAGAGAGACAAACGACACGAGGATTCCGAGAAGAGAAAGTTTATTCAGCCAAGGCTCGCCCCATGACGGGACGGCAGTCCTCGGCTCTGTCTCCCCAGGTGGAAGTGCTTAGGGTTTTTATGGGATTGAACAAAAAGGGAGGTGGGGTTGTGACGCGGAGGGGAAGATAACAGTGCGATACGGGGAACATGGCAAAAGGGCATTGTGCCGGCCACGTGCCGCAGGACCTGAAAGTGACGTTTCCAGCGTGATGAGCAGCGGCTCGAGATGACGGGGTTAGAGATAGTTTAATCTCGGAATCTGCGCAGACTGATGGCACATCTAGTTCACTCGAAGTTTAAGGTCTGGGCCACTGTACATGTCAGGTGGGCCAACTCTGATTCAACCGGCTTGGTTAGCTCTGGGCTGACTCATGTATTTCATTAATAGAGGTGGAGGCCTACGTGGAGGAGTCTCAGACTTCAGGGTTGCAAAACCAGATAAGGGGATAAAAGCGGGGCCAATTACGAGTTGTTTTGTTACTGTTCAGTTACAAGGTAAAGATTATGTTGTTTACAAAACATAGCATCATAGGAAGGAAACATCTGGCTCACAGTTCAGTGAGTCACAGATATCGGCTTCCGGCCATTTTAAAAGTTTAACATACATCAAGGCTACATTGCAATACATGAGAGGGTGAGGAATGCCTAAAATACAGTTTAGTGGGCTGAAGAGTTTAACTGTTGATTGGTGACACCACCTACTCGGGAGTGGCCCCTCACCTGTGCCCTCCCCAACAGTCCCCGTAGCACAGCGTTTGCGCTGTCTGCGGTTCCCGGGTGCACCTGTCCAGGTGTGCTTCTGTCTCTTCTCCCTGGGTGGGAGCCCTCCGAGGGCAGAGCCCCCTTGGCTTTGCCCACAGCTGAGCTCCTAGGCCCGGCAGAGCGCCCGCCGTTAGTATCCGTGGGTGTCTTAGTTTTCCCAGGGCCGCCGTCACACGTGACCGCAAATGGGGTAGTTTAAAACAAGAGAAACCTATTTTCTCGCAGTTCCGGAGGCGAGAAGTTAAAAATCAAGGCGTCTGCACCAGGGCTTCCTTGGTGTGTCCCCCCATTCTCTGCCTCCTCTGTCGTCACATGGCCTTCTCCCCGGGTGTGTGTGCCCCCCTCTCCGTGTCCAAATTTCCCTCTTCTAAGGACACCCTTCATATTGGATTTAGGGCCCACTCTACTCCACTATGGCCTCTTCTTAACTCGATTCCATCTGCAAAGATAAGGTCCCACTCACAGGTGCTGGGGCTTAGGGTTTTGGGGGTCACAATCCAACCCACAGTTGGGTAAAGGGGTCTTTCCACAACTTTCTGCTGTGACCCCCTGCTCTCCACTCGGACCACCCACCTCGTCCTCGACGACTTGCAGGGCGCTCTCCCACTCTCCTCTGATTTTGGTGCCCAGCTCCCGGCCCCCAGGCTCCCTACCCACCCGCCCCAGCTCTTCTGAACAACCTCAACATCCTATTGCTCATGTTTTACTCATAAAGTGTGTTTCCTTGGATCCTTGTTTATCCTGCTTGGCTATCCGGTTGCTAAGCCCACTGCACAGTAATTGTTCCCATTTGCTCAGGGCTCTCTAAGGGCCAGCACTGCACCGGGCCCTTTCCACATTCCAAACGCATTGCACCCTCACACAGCCCCATCAGGCAGCTTTGCCTACCCCGGCATCATATCCGGGGAGCCCGAGCTCAGGCAGCTTAGACGACTTGTCTAAGGTCATAGCTAAACGCTGGAGGAAGGGGGGACCCGAAGATGGCGCTCAGCTGTCCAGCCTCAGGGCACTTGCTCTGAACGCTGTTCATTCCTTTACAAATAGTATGGGGCCCTACTGTGTGCCAGGCACAGAGGGCAGGGAGACATCCTAGAACACACAGATGACATCAGAAGCAGGAAGAGGGGCAAGGGCAGGCAGGCACACTTACAGCGGCAACAGAAGGGGGCAACCCACACCCAGGGAGGAGACAAGCATCATAAAGAACAAAGTAAGAGTTAAACACGCGGCAATCTGGGCGCACTTGATACAGGGACTGAGAGCCCTGCATGCCTGCATGGGCCCCCAACACACATCACTGTGCACGGCACGTAAGAAACAGCAGAAAAAGAGCCTGTGCAGTTAAAAAGATTTTTTTTTTTAAAGATTTATTTATTTTATTACATATCTCCCCTTCCCCCCCGTTGCGGCGACGCGCCGAGACTTGGTCACTGCGCAGGCGCGGCTTTCCCCGCTTGTGGGCGGCTTCTGCTTCTATTCACGGCCGGCTCTTGCTTCAGTTCGCGGGTGGCTGGCTGCGTTCCATTTGCGGGCGACCTGCCCTGTCCGTGGCAGCTTTTGCCCTGTCCGTGGCAGCTTTTTGCCCTGCCCACGGCGGCTCCGGCCCGCCCATGGCGGCTTGCCATTCTCAAGGCAGTCTGCCCGCTAGGAGAGGTCCCCGGGAACCGAACCCAGGGCCTCTCATGTGGTTTCCCAGCGAGCTCTTTATCCACTGAGCTATCTAGCCGGGCCCAGTTAAAAAGATTTAACAAATAAAAATACAGATGCTCAGTTAAACTGGAATTCCAGATAACAAATGATTTTTTTAGTATAAGTATGTCTCACACAGTATTTGGGATACACTTTTACTAAAAAAGTATTTGTTTTCCAATCTGAAATTACAATTTAACTGGACTTCCTGTATTTTATCTAGCAACTCTATGCTCAGTATATGTTTGGTATGAGAAAGCAAGAAAGTGCACAATGAGTTCTAGAAAGATTTCCTTTCAAAATCATTAAAATAAAAAAAGATTGGTGCTTAAGTGATCCTTATAACAGATATAACAAATAAAAACTGTGTAAATGACAGAAGCTAAAATAAAGTTTTAAACAAAATAATTAATTTTTCTCTCACATTAAAAAAATCTCCAGGATTTGGTGGTCCTGTGCTGGTGCCACAGGTCATCAGAGATCTGGGTTCCTCCTATTTTCTCTTTTGCCACCCTTAGCATGGGCGCTTCCATCTTATGTTACTTCATGAGACAAAAGAGTTGCTGGAGCTCCAGTTGTCACATCAGCATTTCAGGCAAGAAGCAAGAGGACCCGTTTTCATAAATTCTGACAACTTCTGCTTACATCTCATTAGCTAGAACTTAAGTCATATGGCCATATTTAGCTGCAAGAGAAGCTTGGAAATGTAGTGTTAAAACTGTGTACATTGCCCTACTGGATACAACCAAGGGTTTGTTACTAATGAAGAAGGAGAGAAAGAATATTGAGTAGGCAAGCAGCTTTGATAGAATGCTATGTCCTCCTACCTTATAGGTTAGAAATCCTGGCCTTTTCCTGTGGAGGATGTTAGGAGCCCATTTTATTTAAATGTAAGCAATTATAATGAGCCTGCTACGTTGTTTTATATACTTCATTCATTACTGTTTTAAGCCACCAAGGGTACAATTAAATGTAAGAGAAAAGTAATAAAATAAAACAGCAGATAAGATTTTTTATCTCTAAAAATCTAATTTAAATGAATGTTTTTAAGGGCAAGAGCAAACACTTTTAAGATTAAGTTCCTGACCTCTGCGGACCTCCCCACCTCAGCCTTTGATTATAATTCAGTGCAAGCTTCACCCGGAGCCCACCGTGCATGCCGCCCAGTCCTAGAACCGGGGGTAGAATGGTGGGTAGGGGTGCTTGCCCGCCGAGGGGAGGAGCGTGCTGCAGTGGCTAGACAAGGCGCTGGGCTCCCGTATAGTTAGGTGGGGTGGGGTGCTCATGAGCTCATTAGGGTTCCTGACAAAATTCATGCAACAGAGAATTCCAGCTCCTCATGCTCCGTGTGTGCCAGAAAGACCTTCACAGCTGCTGGAGCTTGGCATCATGACCTGCGGTTTTTTAAAAGTAATTTTCTGGGCCTCCTGAAGCTGCTCCATGATTCACACGGATCTCTTGAGTTCTACTGAGAAGTTTTTCACCTGTTCCAAGGTTTACTAGTAAGCAAAACTCTTAAGATCTTAAAAAACATCCTTGGTTTGCACTCAATATTTTGGTCATTAAAAGTATGTATATTTGGTGGTTCCTCAAAAAGTTAAACAAGGACTCCCTTTGACCCAGCGATTCTACGCCGAGATACATACCCTAGAAAATTGAGAGAAGGTACGCAAGCAAATTCATGTACACACATGTTCATAGCAGCACTATTCCCAAAAGCCGATGGGTAGAAACTGCCCAAATTGTGATGTATCCAAACGATGGGATGTTAATTAGCCATAAAAGGCCTGAAGTGCTGATCCGTGCTACAGCGTGGATGAACCTAGAAGGCTTGTGCTAAGGGAAGAGGTCAATCACAGAAGACCACACACTGCTCGATTCCATTTATATGAAATGTCCAGAATAGGCAGATCCATAGGGAAGCAGACAGTGGTTTGCCAGGGGCGTGGGGGAGAGGGATTGGGAAGTGCTGCTTACTTTATTTCAGAATAACAGAAATATTTTGGAACTAGATGGAGTGGTGTTGGCACAGCATTGTGATTGTACTAAATGCCACTGATTATCACTTTTAAATGGTGAATTTTACGTTATGTGAGTTTCATCTCAATAAATTTAAAAAAAGCATGTGTTATAGAACTTTAGTTAAAATGGGACTCGGTCTCCTCTTCGGTCCAGGGCCCCAGTCTCTAGCAGCCAACCATTTCCAATTCTAGAGTGAGGTGCAGATGGTAATAGTTTTGCTTCCATTACAAAATGTGAGATTATGGAGAGAATGTTTTCAGAAGAAGCCATCAGTGTCTCGCCAGCATCAAGCCTCGGTGGGGGGCGTGAGGGTTGCCTCCCCTATCTGTGAGCTTACAGGCAGGAGCTTTCTGGAAACAGCTCAGAGCAGCCGCCTGTTCCTTCGGACCCGGGGTGCAGTGGCCTGGGATGGGGCTCTCGTTCCATCAGCCCCTGGCAGTCACGTCCTTTCACTGACATCTGGCCCAAGGTCGGTGCTTCCGGTGGACCAGGTGTGGGTCTGTGAACCTGGGATTTTCCAACACGACCCCTTGGAGGGGAAGACAGAAGAACTGTGGGGAAAAGGCCTGGGGTCTACCATCTGATACCCAGAGGCTGAGGGTGGAAAAACAAAAGGAGGTGTTTCCGCTGGAGTCAAAACAAGGGCAAGTGAGAGATTCTCAGTGTTGAAAGAGTCTCCAAAGACCCTCCAAAGTGCCCCGAGAAATAAGCTTTAAATACCTGCCAGGAGCAGCAGAGCCAGTTTACCAGCGGGTAAAACCTCCCCTGTCCCCTGCTTGGGTGTTCCTGCTTCCCCACTGCAATCTAGGGGGATGCAGAAACTGCATCTAGCAAGCAGAGGGGGACCGGGTACCCCAGTGGGGCAAAGAGGGAAGCCCAGGCCCGCCAACGAAGCCCCCATCCTTCTTAGCTGCCCTCGACCAGGAGCTGGGGGTGGGGAGAAGCTGTAACTTTCCAAGTCTGACAATTAGGCGGGACTGGACATTTAAAGTCCTGACTTGAAGCGATTGGAGAGAGAGGCCAGGAAAGTCACGGGGCTTGGCCCAGGGTGCATCCAAGGGGCAGTGCGGCGTGGCTGAGAGCATGCGAGCAGGTTTGAAGCAGCAGTGGGGGGACCACGAAGTCGTTTTCCATTGTACCCAATGAGTTCCACTTGTTCAAGCTTTTAAAATATACCTCTGGGTTAATCTCCCAATTGCAGAGAAGCACAATTGGCACACGCATTAATTAGGGCTCCATTTACACTTCTGGCCTCACCTCTAAATGCCTGTTTACTAGGAGCTAGTTTTCCTAGGGGCAGCACTGATTAGTGTTCTATTTGTAATTCAGATTTCTTCAAGTACCTGGGCGCCCCACACTAAGCTACCAACCTTACCGAATTCCACGTAGGCAAACTCATCTGAGGTGGGTGGGGTTAATTCCGGAAGACTTAGGAGAACACCACTATCATGCGTCCCAATTGCACAGATTCTGGGAACAAAGTTTTTCAGAGACCTGGGCGTCCATAGGCCTTTCCCTTTGTAACGGGGACTCGGATGAATTCAGCTTGTGCGACACTGGACATGGCAACAGGCAAAATGCCTAACTTAAGGCAACACATAATTTACTCTACAGTAAAGCTGCAGGCAGGACAAGCATTGTTGAGGTGTCGCGAGGGACACGGGAGAAATGGGAGACGGGGTCTAGGCCGTAGGAGGGTCCTGTTGATGCCAGGTCGGGCCCCGCACCTCCAGCCGTCCCCAGACAAAGGTGCAAGGACGACCACTGCTCCCTTTGGTTTGGGCTCGTTCTGTGTCCGCACAGAAGCCAGGAGGACATCCTGGATCCAGGGACACTATAAGCCAAGTCCTGGCTTCTGCTGTCCCCAAATGTGACTTTTTGCACCCATAAAAGCAAAAGAATTGATTTGACAAAGACCTGCCAGCTGACAGCCATGATACACGAATTAATTCACCCCATTAACCAGAACGCATGCATGAAGGAGGGCATGGCACTAGGCGATGGGGAGGGGTATATGTTTATTAGCAACCACCAGACATCCCACGCACAAAGGGTTACAGTCTAGCTGATGAGACGCTCCCCACAAAATAGAAAGGCTGAAAAAGAAGAGCAACGCAAGTCAGCAGGTGCCACGCGATCATTCCAAGTGTGTGAATTCTGGTCAAGGTTGAAGGGAGAGTGGGTCAGGGAAAACCACGCAACTCCATCGCCACCTGCCCCAAATCGCACAGATTTCTCACCAGCATCAACATGTGCATACACGTGGGAGATGCTGTGTTACATCTAAGTTAGCGAGAACTCAGAACTTCAGGCCGTCGGACAGCCCTGGTTCATTTAGTACCTCCCTAGGGAGGGAGCTCCTTTTTAGCTTAGTCCAAGTCAGAAAGACATCACGGCACCTGTCCTTCATCAAAACAGATGGTGTAAAAATTCTTTATTGAGCACCCCTTGTGCAATAAGGATGCCCTGCATTGCTAATCCTGATTTTATAATAATATCGACAATAACAGCAGCAGCTATTTACTGTTCCGTATCATTGAATTTAACGGAATAAGATTTTACAAAGCAAAACAGTTGGAAGGCCATTATTTAAATGGTCAAAAGATTCTAAAATTTTTGAAAGGCTTTGCCTTAAATTCCTACAAGAAGATCCTTGGACACAAATAAGGTGGGTTTGTAGATGCGCTAATTCCTGGATTACAGCAGCAGGATCCCTCACCGCGGAAGTGTCTCGGGCCCCATTGCAGTGGAGACCAACCAGGAAGCATGGCTGCTGAAATGCTGATAGAGAGCCACAGGGAAAGCGTGGTTTCTACACGGACAATAGGAATGTGTGCCTTCTGCACTTTCAGCACCATATCCCTTACTTAAAGCAAAGCAGGCTAGTGCTTCAGGGTTGCTGCTGCCACAGCCTTGCTGGCTCTTCCCACTTGAAGCTGGGCTCCCCCACCAGGGTTTAAGCTCCCCAAGAAGAGCTACGTCTCCAGGTCCCCCCAAAGACTTGCTATGGGGACCCAATTGCTTACGCCACAAGCCCAGGCGGCAACCCTGATTCTACCTCTTTGGTCATCGCCCTCTTTCAATCCATCAGCCAATCTTGTCGGTTTGCTCTCCTGCATCTCCCTCTGCAGAGTCCAGGTGGCCCTGGAGTATGTGCCCCAGCCTGACTGCACCTGCCACAGCCTCCCACCCACCCACACCCATCCTC
>PVKH010027098.1:0-13078 GCA_004027955.1 Chaetophractus vellerosus
CAATTGTTCAACTGCAGACTTGTTGTGATCCTAGCAATGGAAGAACTTTTATCATGGATGTAGAGGCAGTGGCCACTGGAGGTTCTGAGAGGAGGGAGAGGGAAAAATGGGTGTAATTTGGGGGCATTTTTGCAACTTGGGAAGTATCCTAAATGACATTGCAATGGCAGATACAGGCCATTGTATATCTTGTAATAACTTGCAAAAAAGTGCGGGAGAAAGCGTAAACTACAATGTAAACTATAATCGATGCTTAGTGGCAATTCTCCAAGATGTGTTCATCAATTGTGACAAATGTACCACACAAATGAAGGCTGTTGTTGTGTGGGAAAATGTGGGAGAACTAGGGAGCGGGCATATGGGAATTCCCTATATTTTTTGTGTAACATTTATGTAATGTAGGTTTCTTTAAAAAAAGTATAAAATTTTAGAAAAAGAATGATATTGACAGCAGAGAGCCGAAGGACAAAATGGATGAAGTAACGCCTTTGCAGTAATAACACTGAATGTTAATGGATAACAGGATGCTGCCAGGATTAGGCCAACACAAGATCCTGTTTTTCAGTCCTAAGTACCAATCATTGATGGAGTGTATCTGCTCATCATTAAAATGGTCTCACATTTTAAAAGCACTTTTGTATTTTTTAAAGCACTTTAAAATTAATTGTCATTTTATCCATTCACCAATCCAGGAAATTGATACTTAGAGCTAATTATTCTGTCTTTCATGGTTCCCATGACCCAGAAGTATTTCGAACTACCTTTTCTCTTTACGCCATTAGCCTATGCCAGTTTATATGACTCAAGAGCTACTCTTTTCAACTCCTCCTCTTCACATTAGCTCAAAATCTTTTCCACTTGATTCTGATTCATGGTTCACCTCTGAGTAATTTTAAGCCCTCAATATATATTTGGGGGGGGGGATGTTTCCTTCTTAGAACAGTTTTAGAACGTGAATCAAATTAGGCTGACCCTTTTGTTTTATTGGTGAGCAAAGAAAAGAGCCTCACCAGAGAAATTAATTAAATTGCTTGGAATCAACACCAAGGTCCAAAACTTTGCACCTATTATATGGTTCCCTGCTAAAATAATGTTCTGATCTGAGTATATATTTACCTAATAAATATATACACCCTCTAATAGCCATCAGGCTCTTTGTTAGAAGACAAGGGTAAAACTAAGATTAATTATCATGTCAAGAAATAATAATACTATCCAATATTGACTGAGTGGTCATTCTGTACCAGATAGTAGATTCCATGCCCTAATTGCACTATTTAACTCTTACACAAGCATTGTGAGATGGGTGGTTTTATTTTCTCATTTTTCAGATGAAGAAACCAAGGCACAGAGAGAAGAAGCCTCTTGCCCAACCTCCCACAGCTGCTAAGAAGGAGCTCTGGGACTTGAACTCAGAGAGTCTGAACTTTCCACCTGTGCCCGTCAACACTCTGACATGTTGTAAGGACAAAGCATGAGCTAGGTTTTACCTTCTACTCAAAGGATTAAATAAACACAGAGTGGGTTGTTTGGGGCATATATACCGACTCTAGGGTGGGATGAAGGGCGGGGAGGAGGTTTATAGTATGATCCAGGTATCTACCCTCATTGGGTGATTGGGACTGTGGGGAAAAAATGTCTTCCTTTGGATCTGATGCAAGTTGTTACTTTCTCACAAAAGAGAGGGGGTCAAGACGGAAAGCAGGTGGCTCTATCTGGAATGAGAGAGAATGGCCTTCATATAAAAGGGTTACCAATGACAGCACATCCTCAGGAATGAGCATTACCCTTTTGCCCACCTTGACTTTCTTCTGAATGCCCACAGGCTTTATCAGATAGCCATGTACACAATAAAGGGGGCTTCTTCTTATAGGTAAGATGACAAGGCATCTTATAGGTAGGCTCATGAGGTAAAGACTTTCTCTGTATCAGTGACCACTGCATTTACAATTCTTTGAAAGTGTCAGGCACAGAGTAAGTGATGAGTATTTTTTTAAGAATAAGTGAATAATTGATTTCTACCAAGGGGGTTAGCCATACTTCTGCCTGTCTTGCACAGCAGGTATTTCTGGCAGTGTTGTGACAGCAGGGCTAGTATACCTAAACTAGTGGCCTGGGTAACCTCGAGGGAAAGGTGCATCTCACCATAGTGTTTGCGTTTGATAAAGTGCATTGTGCTTTCGAGAAGACAGTGCCGGCCATCTGCCTCAGTTACTTTGACAACAACCCCACAAGAACAGTATTATTATACTCATTGGATGGATGAAGAAACTAATGCTCAGAGGGTTTGACTGATTAGCCTAAACTCTTATCCTCCACTCTTTCCACAACACACTGGGGCATATAATGAAATAAGGGAATATTAATCACCACCAAAAGAAGCATGAACAATGAATTCATGGACCTTTATACTTATGTTGCCATTGGATTAGAATCAAAAGAATAAAACATTATATTGTATTTGCTATTCAGAATTAAACACAGAAAAAGAAGAGGGGGGAAAACAAGATTAAATAAAAGAATATATTTGCTAATTCAGATCCTGACAATGGATGATGGATTATAAACAAAGGAGCACAATATGCCATGAACTCATAAGAAGTAACAAATAAAAACAAAATCACAAGCTAATGAAAAAGTCATGAGCAGCTAAGCCAGTCCCTCTACATTAGATCCTTCTGTAAATAAATAAGAATGTCTCAAGTGTGAAAATATTAGCTGAAGTGTATGGAAGATTAAGGGATTAGGAAGAGAGGAGAAATACAGACTTTTCAGTGGAAATAAAGAGGAGGGGGAGATTTAAACTTATCAGGGGAAACCATCTGTTGTATTGCAATATGTTATTTTTCACATTTATCACACTCTACCTACTCTTTCATTCATTCATTTAATTTAACAAATATTTATTGAGTTACCATTATGTGTCAGGAATTAATGAACAAAATGGACAAATCCATGTTCTCACCAGGAGGGAGAACCAAAATCTATGAAGCATATTTTGGCAATAATATAGTATACCCTTTATTGATACATATTTCCTCTTTGCCATATTTATCACAATCACCTCTCTCTGATACCCTTTGGTGCCTCTCAAACATCATCCTGCCCTTCATCCCTGCCATACTCTTCAACCTGCAGGTCCCCTCTTCCTCACTCCCATATAAGGCCCCCTATTTTATAACTAATAGGAAATTTGTTGCATATTCCATTCTATTAACATTCTCAAGACTAACATGGGTCTGAAGTTTAGCCAGTGATGCTTCTGAGACACAACTCTACCCTGGAAAATGACACATTTTTTAAAAAGGAGAATCCACACTCTTTCTTGATTTAGTAATGCATTCGTTGTATGAAGTTCAATATTCTGCACTGGTTCAAGTATAGAGGTTTTTTTTTTTTTCCCAATGGAGTAAAGTTCCAGAAGAAAAAGCTGAGAGTTGAACAGGAGTGTTTCTAGGAAGTGGAGTGCTGGAAGGGGGTGGAGGCCAGGATGCTACTTTTTTTGTTATAAGAATTAGAAATACTTGCCTTATTTTCTTTCAATTTAAAAACAGAATAACTTTAAAAAATTTTTTGTAAACTATTTCATACAAACAAAAAGAATAAAGATTTACATGGTACATTGAATAACTATGTTTCTCCCACCCAGATTAGGAAAAAAATGTTATTAATCCACTCGCTAATCCCATTCCTCTCCTTCCTTCTTTCCAATAATTCAATCCCTTGCTTGAATTTGGTCTTTATCATTTTCATGTATTTCTTATATAAATAAATGCGTATATAGATATATGTATACACATGTAGGCATAGCATTGTATATGTATGTTTGATTATACATATTTGTGTACATATATCCAACATTACATGACACTGCTTTTGCAAAAGTTTAACCTTTGTATAAATGGCATTATTTATGTATTTCTTCTGAAACTTTTTCTTTTCATTAAGAACCATATTTATGTGATTCATCCATGTTCACATAAGAAGTGCTGGGTCATTCATTTTTATACTAATCACTCAACAGATATTTATTGAGCTCCTACTATAAGCCCTAGTACCTGGGTATATAAAACTGGACAAAACAAACAAAAATCATTTCCCTCATCCAGCTATAATCTAATGGGCGGAGATAGACATAAATATTTAGTTTAGTAAATGCTTATTATTAATTAGTATATAACTATTTATTCAATAAATAATTATTAAATACTGTTCTAGATGCTAGAAACAGAGCTTTAAACTATATGCATGTGTATGAATGATAATACAAAATTTATTTGTCTTTTTTAAATTGATGAATATTTAGGTCATTTCCATTTTTTTGGTATTACAAACAGTGCTGAAATGAAGGTTCTAATATATTTTTCATTCTAGCAGGTGTGAAAGTTTCCCTAGGGTTTATGCCTGAGCATGGAGTTTCTGCATCATGTGCATCTTCAGCTTTACCACACGACAAAATTGCTTTCCAAAGGGCATGTGCCAATTAACATTCACTTTGGCCCTGTATGAGATCCCCATTGCTCTATTATTTACCAACATTTGATTCTATCATTTTTTTAAAAATGGCAATCTACTGGATGTGAATTACTACTTCATTTTAATTTAAATCTGCATTTCCCTGATAACAAATGATGTTGAAAAACTTTCAAATGTTTATTGGCCTCCAGTTTACATCATTTATCTTCACACTTAATAATGAAAAAGCTACCACAAAAAAAAAATCCATGATTTTTGGTTATTTTAGTGTCCATGCTTCTGCTATATTGGTGAAGAAACTTATCTCTTACACTTACGGTAACATGGCTGTGAATGAGTTACTTAATCACCCTGAGCCTCGGTTTCCTCATGGATAAAATGATACTGTTAGTAATAGTAGAGCAAATGAGATGATGACTATTCGAATTTGCTTTGCTGCTGAAAGCAGATACCATAAAATGTGTTGGCTTTGACTATGGAAATTTATTAGCTTAAAAGCTTACAATTTTGAAGCCAAGAAAATGTCCAAATCTAGGCATCATCAAGTCAACGCTTTCTTCCCAAAGACTGGCTGCCAGTGATCCTGGACTCCTCTGTCACATGGCAAGACACATAGCAGTGTCTGCTGGTCTCTCCTTTCTCTTCCGGGTTTCATTACTTTCAGCCCATCACAATGATTTTGAAGGGCTTAGTACAGTAACTGGTAGTATCACAGTATTTAATAACTTGCTCATCTGTTTGTTTACATGTTTACATGTTACAGTCTTCTTCCAGCCAGGGTTATGGTCTCTGCAAGGCTAGGGACCTTGTCTTTTTCATCATGGTATCCCTACCATACAGCACAATGCCTGGCACATGGTTGGTAAGTGGTTAATAGGCCTGTGATGGATAAATAAATGAATGGCAATTATTATTAAGTGTATCTTCTGGATTTTTTCTATGTATCTACAAGCATATATGAAGATACATTTTGTGTTTGTGTGTGTGGTTGTACTATACACATTCTACAACTCACTTTTTCTATTTCATCTATTATAGACAATTTTCCATATCCAATAGCCTCATTATATTCCACTGTATGACTATCTCAGGACCCATCAAACCAGAACTCTATGGACAGTTAAATTATTCTCTCTGAACAATACTGTTCTAATCATCTTATTGCTTATATAATTGCATCACTTACGAACCTCAGTTTCATTTCCTGCCTAGATTGTACATCATTTGTACAAATACTAGAATTTAGCACCCTTTTTGAGCTCTATTTCTCATTTCCAAATTTTTGTTAAACACATTCAACTGGATGTCTCACCGTTACCTCAAATTCAATCTACCCAAGTTGGAAATCAATGTTACCTATGCTTAGCTCTTTATTATGATTTCCCTGTATTTACTAGTATTGACACGTATTTGCAGCCCAGCTCCTGGAGAGCATGGGTCAGGGCGGCTGCAAGACCAGAGGACACACTCAGCAAGGTGTCAGACATGAGCTTTATTTATTGGGATCTTCGGACAGTAGAGGGTCTTCAGCGGCTGCAGGCTGAAAAATGAAAACAGTGCTCTGCAAAGAGGTGGGAAAATGAGGGGCAATATATAGGGTCTTAGAAAAAAGACATTTCATAACAGTTACATCAGTGGGGTCTGGTGATGTTATTGTAAGAAGAAACTGTGCAGCCTGGGGAAAATTGCATTCTTCCATACCATCTGTATATTGTTCTCCTGTGGGGAGGTTTGTTACATTTTAACTTGTGTCCTGGGGTATGCAGGTCTTAGTGTACTGCAGGCTGACTTTCCCTTAGCCAGGGCTGGAGACCCACAGGATCTCCCCCCCCCCCACACACACACACACATAAATCCTCTGAGTCACTGCTCCCAAGAAGAGCTGCCAGGGCACATTCCCGGATGGAGCACTACTCCATGAGCCCCTCAGAGTCCATAAGCCTGCGTGGACTCAGCTTCACCATGATTTCCAGGCTTACCATCCAGAAATCCTCTAATTTCATTCTTAACTCCAAACAAAGTGATAATCCTTTAAACACATTTCATATAATTTGACCTCCAGACTTTTTTTTACCACCACTTCAGCCAATTATCTCTACCATTGAATTCCTATCTGCTAAATGCCACTTCTTCCATGAAGCTTTCCAAAATGAACTGGCATGACTCCCTCAGTGGTTGAGCAGCAAGGGATCTGGGCAATCCTGAAATGTGGAGCCAGCTCTTAAGGATCATTTTTCCAAATCTTTCTAAGACTTTCCAGCTACCTCAAAAGTAGTATTTCAATTCAGAAAGCTAGTGCTTTCTCTCTCCTTACTATAGAGAAGAATTTCTTTAAAAGAAATTGTTTTTTGAGAATCCACTACAAATACAAATACAAATACAGGGCCGGATAAAGAATGCACATGTTATCTTTGAAATGAGCATTAGGAAACTGACACAGGAAAAAGTGAAGGACTCATTAACTTACTCAACAATCACTTATTGAGCATTTAATAGGTTATCTGCATTGTGTTGGATTTACAAAGATGATAGAACAATGATGGAAAATTCAACCATCGGGACACCTGAAAGAATTACCATATATGCCATATTAGACACCTATAGAGCTGCCTTCTTAGTACCACACAGGAAGTCCTCCCTCCCTTCCCCACATCCTCAGTGTTATGATCAAAGCCAAGTTTATACATAGTGACCCTCACTTCCTGAATACAGTTGACTGGTTCAGGGACAGACTTTTAACCCAAGCTGAGCTAATAGGGTAATGAGTTCTTTAACCAATACTTGCTGAGTAAATTAATTCTTGATCTGCCTCCACCTTTTTCAGTATGATATGAAAGAAAAAAATATGAATTTTTTGGTGAGAATCTACATCAGATGACTTCTAAGATTCTATAAATACTATTTATTTTGCAATTATAAAAAGTATCAAAATATTTAATTTACCCAAATTTGACTGTCAAAATCCCTTAAAGTTTATTTGGTTGTCTGGAACTCCTAATTACTATTCTGTTGTTAAGCTCATGAATCACTTTTTATATCCAGGATATTCCATAGGATCTATTTTCCTCCTTAAAATCTTGCCCCAGAGACACAGCCTTATTTCCTATCTTCTCCTGTGCTGCCCTAACCTATTCTATCCCTTTGGATTCTTCTCCCACTCTATTCTGGAACATTGGGTACAGGCAGATTGTCCACAACTCTTCATTTTCTTTCTACCTTGAGGAAAAGTACAACATATGCAGGCAGGAACAAATCTGTTAAAGCAATATTTTGGAGGATTACTGCTTGTCAGATTTTACTCTTTATACAAGTATCAAAGGCTGGTCCAGGAAAGCAATGTAGCTCAGTGTCTGAGTGCCTGCTTCCCATGTATGAGGTCCTGGTACTTCCTAAAAACAAAACAAAACAAAAAACCGCTGGGAAGTTCTTCAATTCAAGATATTTTGAGGACAACAAAAACAAAAACAATGGATGCTGGACAATTATATTCAGTATAGATTCAATAAAATGGCCATTTGATATTAATTTACATTTTCCTCCTGGATTAGAAATTAGTGAAGACACTTAACCATTAAGAAAACTGTCTCTGTGATTTTCTGATCCAGGTTTTTACTCCAAGCTTCACTGACCATATTTAGGGTCCTACACTGTTCTTGTCTCCCATCAGTCTGCACTAGCATGTTGCTCTTTATTCAGGGCCATTGTAATTACTTGCCAAACATTCTTGGGCTGTGCTTATGCACTTGTTCAAACATATATTCTCCTTTTTGAGAAAAAGGCATGTAGTCCAGCCTGAGCCCTTTGAGCAGACACCAAGGCTGTGCTATTTTCAATGACAGCATCATTAAGGCAATCACTTAGAACAAAAACTCAGAGATTGACTGTGAAGGATTTTTTTGAAGCAGCTGTAGCATAAACTACACAAGACCTTTCATCTTGTGCAAGTTTTTTTTTCTAATCACTATGGGGAAATAGCTAAAGGAAAGCAAAGCCCTGCAGAATAAGAAGCCACAAATGTTGATACATTTTACAAAACTCTTCTAGCCAAGGCTTATTATTTCATATCTTGCATATTGATAGCTGGAAACTACCTGTTTTAGTTTGCTAAAGGCTTCCAATGCAAAAATACCAGAAATGGGTTGGCTTTTATAATGTGAACTTATCAGGGTAAAACCTTACAGTTCCGAGGCTGTGAAAATGTCCAAATCAAAGCATCCTCAAGAGACGCTATCTCACCAAGTTGCAGGGGTGGGTGATCAGGCACAGGGCAGCAGCACCTAAAGTTGGTTCTCTCAGAGCTCAGCTGGGGGCAATCAAGCATATGGCTCATCTCTCCTCAGGTTATGTCTCTTCAGCTTTAGGCTGCTCTGCTGATTCCAGCCTCCAGTTTCTCTCAGCCACTCAGGGCTTCTCTGTCTTTCTGTGGTGCAGGCAATCCCGGAGTCCTCTCTCACACGTCGGGGCAAAACGGCAGCTCTCTTTCCCTCTGTCTGTGCCTGTTTCTCCCATTTATATAAGACTCCACCAAGGCCGCCAAGACCCACCCTGGGTCATGCCTTACTGAAGTACTCCAGTTAAAGGCCCCTAACTGAATTCAACCCAGTCAAAGGGTCCCACACCCCCAGGAATGGAGTAGCTCCAAGAACATGATCTTTTCTGGGATTCATAAAAGCTTCAAACCCTTTAACTTCTGCTGGTTGGTTTTATACCTGAGGGTGGAGCTCACCAAATATTAATGCAACCTCCTAAGCCCCATTAAATGGATGTACACATTTAATTCAGGAAGAAGAATGAGTATAAACTGGTTTATAGGCAGTTATTTCAATATAAGTTATTTGTACTTCTGAGGCCCTCCTTAAAGGGTGAAATCCATTTCAGTGGTCCTATCTCATCTTGTCATACTTTCCTAGGATATCCTGGATTCGTTTGACAATCCACGGAATAGCCTAGGACAATGCTCCTCACAGGCTTCCACCCAAGTGACTTTAAAGCCATAAAGGAATTCATTATTACCTGGGGAAGCCTACAGAAATATCCCAAAGAAGCCTTCCATACCTGGGAGTACATATATTCATTCTTAGAATATCTAACCTCATCATTTCCAAGTTACCTTTATATAAAGAGAGTTATATTTTTAGATCGATTCTCTCCATACATGTTTCCCAAACTAAGTTATGACCTAATCTAAGAAGACAGCAAGATGCAATATGTACAGAATCTGGGCCTCGTGTTAGATGGTCTTGGATTAAATTCATGACTTGATGACTTACTACTTGTGTAGCATTGGACAAGTAGAGCGAATCCCTCTGAATATCAGTCTGTTCTTGGAGATTATAATAATGCCTTATTCACTGGGGTTTATTGAGGATTAAATGAGGGATAATGTATGGCACCATACCCAAAACAAAGCCTGGAATATTTTAAGAACTCATTAAATATTAGGTTCTTTTTCTCTCATCTTTTCACAGGATTTTAGAAGCCTGAGGTAAGAATATACAAAAGAACAGATGTCACATCTATGGTCAAGTAATTTTTGACAAGGCTGTCAAACCCACTCAGCTGGATCAGAATAGCCTATTCAACAAGTGGTGCTGGGAGAACTGGATATCCATATCTACAAGAAAGAAAAAGGACCCTATCTCACACCTTATACAAAAATTAATTCAAAATGGATCAAGGACCTAAATATAAAAACTAGAACCATAAAACTCTTAGAAGAAAATGTAGTGAAACATCTTTTAAGATCTTGTGCTTGGTGGTGGTTTCTTGGACATTATACCCAAAGCATGAGCAACAAAAGAAAAATAGATAAATGGGACTGCCTCAAAATTAAATGCTTCTGTTTTTCATAAGACATTGTCAAGGAAGTAAAAAGGCAGCCACTCAATGGGAAAAAGTCTTCAGAAACAATATATCTGATAAGGGCTTGATCTCCACGTTATGTAAAGAGATCATACAACTTAATGACAAAATGACAAGCGACCCCATTAAAAAACCGACAAAACAATTGAACAGATCTTTTTCCGAAGTAAAAATACAAATGGCCAAAAGACACATGAAAAGATGTTCAACATCACTAGCTATTAGGGAAATGCAGGTCAAAACTACAGTGAGATATCTACTCATACCATTCAGAATGGCCATTACTAAAAGAACAGAAAACTTCAAGTGCTGGGGAGGATGTGGAGATATGGGAACACTCCTTCACTGTTTGTGGGACTGTACAATGGTGCAAACTCTGTGGAAGGAAATCTGACAGTTCCTCAAGAAACTAAATATAGAACTGTCATACGATTCAGCAATCCCACTACTAGTAATAAATTCAGAAGAACTGAAAGCAAGGTTGCAAACAGATATTTGTACACCGATGTTCATAGTGACATTATTTACAATTGCTAAAAGATGGAAACAACCATAATATCTATCAACCGAGAAATGGATAAACAAATGTTTTATATTCATATGGTGGAATATTACTCAGTTGTAAGAATAAATCCATTGAGGAAGCACATGACAACATGGAGGAAACTTGATGATATTATGTTGAGTGAAATAAGCCAGACACAAAAGGACGAATATTGTATGGTCTCACTGATGTGAACTAAATACAATGAGTAGGCTCATGGAGTTGGACTATGAAGTGTAAGTTGGTGAGAGGTGGAATGTGTGATGAAAAGGTGGAGAAGATTCTGGATGCATGTAAAATATTTAATTAGGTCAAATATAAATATGTGGTAATGGTTGGTCTTGATAGTAACATATTACAACGAATGTTAACAAACAGTTTTGATTTATGGATGTGATTGTGGCTGAGACAGGTAGTCTAGGAAGGTTAATGTTAGTTGGAGGACAGCTGGAGGATAATATTGGGAATGTATAATTATGATTTTGGAAGTAGATTAGGATTGTGGTTAATAATATAAATACAGGAATGCTCCACAGGGTGTTAAGAACATGGTAATACATAGGAAAAATATAACTAATGTAATTTATGGACTTTAGTTTACAACAACATTGTAATGTTCTTTAGCAAAAGCAAAGTTGGTACCATATTAATTCTAAAGGTAAAAAAAGAATATAGGGTTTAGTTCTGTGAAATATGAATACAATTAAGTTTTCTCTCTTAATTTTTTTCATTAATAAGCACACACTGACATGTCATTTAACTCACCTGTGTTCATCTGTGTATCATTCTGAACACTAGGGGAACAATGGAGTTTGTAGTTGGAATCAGATGACATACAATTGCTTGAAAAAGAACTTTTTAGGGGTAATGTTTCCATAATATTTTGAGCTGCCTTTTTCTGTTCTTTAATTTTTGTGAATTTGAAATAAAGTTGTCAATAAAAATAAATAAATAAAAAACAAAAGAAGAGATGACTCTGCTTACTATAGTAAGTGGCAAGAAACAAAACTGCCCAAATGAGTCATTTTATTTAGTGAATCTATGTACTGAAAAAAGACTCAATGCAATTTATGGAGCAAGAGGTTGTGAATACCCAATGTATATTCTTCTTTGTACACTGTCAAGTGAGACTGAGATCACACTTGATGGTACAACAAGGGGAATTTGGTTCAGAGGTTTCAAACAAGCCCTTACCTGTAACCCTGAGGCCATTTTCCAAAGGAAAGGAAAAAAAATGAATTATTTTTACTTTCAAATCCATTTTCAAATCATTTGGACTGCTTTTCCCTCTCATCTCTGCTCATCCAAATACTATACACAAAGCACATAATCACCAATACAATCCAAGTTGACCTTATAAATAAGCCAGCCTTCGTTTTCTTGCTAAGAACTATTATTATACTAGGGTAGCTCCTGGCCCTGCAAGGCAGCTAATTAGCTCATGGCAAGCCATTTTAGAGAGAAACTGAAGAAAGCCAGTAAAAGACATGGACTGCAGCTGCCAGCAATGAGGACAAGGAAGACTTAGCTGCAAAGCAGATATAATGAAACTGAGCACAATTTAGGGAATTTATTATTATTATTACTATTATTATTAGAGAAGTTGTAGGTTTCCAGAAAAATGATGCAGAAAATATGGAGTTATTAACATTTTGCATTAGTGTGCTAACTTTGTTATAATTGAAGAAACGTTATTATTATTATATTATTATTAACTGTAGTCCATAGTTTACATTAGGGTTCACTTTGTGTTCTACAGTTCTATTTTTGTAACATATACACAACCTAAAATTAATCTTTTTTTGCCATGTTCAAGTAAACTACTCAATGGTGTTAAATACATTCCTATTGTTATACTACTGTCACTGCCATCCATTACCAAAACTTTCCCATCACCCCAAACAGAAACTCTGTACTAAAAGAGCATTACCTCTGCATTTCCTATATCACCAGCACCCCTTCCCCACCTGTGGTAAGCTGTATGCTAATTTCTGATTCTATTAATTTGGATATTCTAATTATTTCATATCAGGAGATACATTTTTTCTTCTTTGCATTGTTTATTTCACTCAACATGATGTCTTGAAGGTTCATCCACGAATCAAAAATTCATTCCTTTAAATAGTTGTATACTATTCCACTCTGTGTATTCACATTTTGTTTATCTACTCATCTCTTTTTTTTATTTATTTATTT
>PVKH010027099.1:0-13079 GCA_004027955.1 Chaetophractus vellerosus
GATTGAGAGGTGATGAGTTTTGTGGTGGTTAGTTTATTATTACTGGAATAATGAAAATGCTCTCAAAATTATTGAAATGATAAATGTACAACTATATGATTATACCAAATGCCATTGATTATACACTTTGGATGTATTTATGCTTTATTAACACGTATCACTAAAATTTATTTGTTAAGGGCCGGCTGGATAGCCCAGTGGATAGGGCACCGGCATACCACATGGGAGGCCCCGGGTTTGGTTCCCGGGGACCTCTCCTAGCGGGCAGACCGCCTTGAGAAGGACAAGCTGCCATGGGCGGGCCAGAGCCGCCGTGTGCAGGGCCAAAAGCTGCCATGGACAGGGCAAAAGCCGCCACAGGCAGGGCAGGTCGCCCACGGATGGAGCGCAGCCAGCCACCCGCGAACTGAAAGCCGGCCGTGAACGGACGCAGAGACCGCCCACAAGCGGGGAAAGCCGCGCCTGCGCAGCGACCATTCTCGGCGCGTCACCGCAGCGGGGGGAAGGGGAGATATGTAATAAAATAAATAAATCTTTTAAAAAATAATAATAATAAAATAAAATAAAAATTTATTTGTTAAAAAAAAAGAAGATAAAAAATTGAAGTCAGTGGAGCCTAACTCAGTTTCCCAAAGCAACAGTGATAGAGAGTAGTGTCACCAATAGTGGAGAGGCTTTATTTTTTGTTGTTGGTTTTTTGTGTGTTTGGGGGAGGTTTTTTTTTTTTTGTTGTTGTTGTTTTCAGGCTTTGTTTTAATATTGCTTATGTGCTTATTTTAAGCAGTCTCAAAATTCCTAAAAGAAAATTAATTTTATCTGGTCAGAAATTTGTAAATGGTATTTAAAGCCCACCTTGAGTGATTATGATTTACCTTCAGTTAAATCATAGCTAAACATTTCTTGATTAAAGATTAGGTTTTTTTTTTATTTTACACATATAAAGAAATGAGTATTTCATAGGTTAGGTTTTCTCTCCTCGTGTTTAACCCAAATGCTTTATGTTAAATAATAAACCCATGTTAGGTGTACAAATATATGGCCATTATCTCTCTAAAAATAAAAATAAAAAAGACTATCAGTTATGTTTCTGGCTGAAAAAAACACAAAATCCTACAAATTAGTTTAAACAATAAGGAAATTTATTATATACCAAGAAGCCCAGTCGCCAGCATTTCCAGGTTGGTTAATTCAGCAGCAAGATGAAGTAGGCACTAGAGGTTTTCCGTCTCTCCCCTCTTCCATGTCAGGAGGTGGTTTCTGATTTCTTGTGATTGCAGGGTGGCTGCTAAGGAACCCTCCCCACCCCTAGCCTCACACAAAGCTCTCAGAGGTCAGAAGGGAAGACTTTATCCTCACAAATTTTTTTTATCAAGGAGGAAAACTTTATCCAGAAAACTCCCCCTGAACTCCCCTAAGCCATCCGTGGTAAAGGAAAGTGGAATTCATGCAGTTGTTTTTCACACAGATACACAGCAGAGACAGACACATGCTGGAGAGAAGTGCTTTTTAATGAATTTCCTCATAAAAGCACCATCCACTTTGAATCAGTTTACATTTCACAAGGATTTTCATGAGACAACTAGTTTATCAGCATCATGATTCCAATGTAGTCTGTAATGTTTTGGTGCTTTGTTCCAGTTATCTAATGCAATGTAACAAATCACCCCAAACATGGATTAAAACAATAATATTCATTTATTTTGCTCCCAGATCTCAGGCTGACCAGACTCAGTGAGGCAGTTCTCATTCAGCATCTCTATGCAATTACAGTCAGGCAGTAGCTGGGGCTGGGAACCTCTAGAAGGCTTCTTCACTCATATGTCTGGTACTTGGGCTAGAAAGACTCAAACACCTCAGGCTGGAACAGCTGGCTCCTTGGACATTTCTCCCCTGCTCTCTCTAGTTCTCTCTCTCTCTCCTCCTCTGTAGGTGGTCTCTCCACATGATGACCTCTGGGTAAGTGGACTTTCTCTTGATAGCTGAGGCTCCCCCAAGTGAGTATATCAAGTGTATCAGAATTGGTATAGCCTTTTCTAGCCTACTTGGAAGTTACACAGCCTCACTTGCACTATATTTATTCATCAAGGCTAGATAGGCCACCCAGGTTCAAGGGGAAGGAACACAGACTCCACTTCTTTATAGAAGTGTCAAATAATTGGTTGGCATTATTTTTACCTTTGAAACAGTTCTTTATTTCTTTATGATACTTGGCATATTGTAATGCCACCATACACCTCTTAGCAGTTGGTCCTCCTATCAACTACACAGCTGGACCACTCCTTAATTACCTCTAGCTCCACTGAACTTGCTTTCCATGGTCATCCTGTTATGGAAAGTTACTTAGGTAACCCCCCCACCCCCATAGATCCGGGAACCATCCCCTGTAGCGTGAGAAAGGTTATGCTTGGTTGCTGGGACAGGATCAACAAAACTAGAATAAGCCCACCTGCACCTAACTGCAAATGTCCGCTTCTGTACATCTAGTGCTCGCTTGCTTGGTTGCTAGGTCACAATGAGCCAAAACAAAAAAATCCCCTGCATAGTCCTTTGTCTAAAACTTGCTTTCAGTTCCTGTAACTAGAGTATAAAAAGAAGCACAAACCCTGCTTCGGGGCTCTCACCTCCATAAAGGTGTTGAGCCCGGCCGCTTGAATAAAGGTTCTAAAAACTCTCTTCACTGGGTGCCGAGTCTTACCTTAACTTGAAGTGTTCAGCCCACTTCATTTGGAGGCCCCAGCGAGATTGGAGCCGGCTCCACCCGGGACTCCCAGGGGAAGGCCTCTTCTCCATACTTCTAGCTACTAACAGCCAATTGATCTTTGCCTTTGAGGACCCAAGACCAGGAAAAGGAGGGCAGTTAACCTGCACTAGACTCCGTCAGGGATTCAAAAACTCCCCTACGATATTTGGGGAAGCCCTGGGGAGGGACCTGTTGGAATTCCGGGAGAGACACCAGAAGGTGACAGTTCTACAACATGTAGATGACATCCTCCTGGCAGCCACAGATAAAGTGGCCTGCCGAGACACCACCCTAGCCCTCCTGCAAACGTTAGAGAAACTGGGCTACCGAGTGTCAGCAAAGAAGTCACAACTCTGTGCGGAAAAAGTCAACTATTTAGGATACCAACTAGAAAACAGAGAACGAAAGCTGTCGGCAGCTCGGATTCAAGAAATCCTGGACATCCCTGTCCCAATGACCATCTGACAGGTACGGGAATTCCTGGGTACAGCTGGGTATTGTAGATTATAGATTCCAGGTTTTGCAGAAATTGCACGACCCCTGTATGAAGCTACGGCAGGAAACATAGACCAGTTGAATTGGACATCAGAAAGACAGATGGCTTTTGAGAACTTGAAATCGGCTCTGGTAAGTGCCCCTGCTTTGGGGCTACCCGACCTGTCTAAACCATTTCATCTATTTGTAACTGAAACAAAAAGCATAGCCAAAGGAGTCCTAACGCAAACAATTGGAACTTGGCGGTGCCCTGTAGCCTATATCTCAAAAAAACTGGGCTATGTAGCCACAGGCTGGCCAAATTGTTTGAGGGCAGTGGCAGCCACAGCAGTCTTAGTGAAAGAAGTGTCCAAACTTACGTTTGGGCAGAACGTGGTGGTAACCGACCCCCATTCCGTCGAGGCTCTTCTCAACAGCCCTCCGAGCCGCTGGCTCTCTAACGCCCTCATTACTCAGTATCAGGTCATCCTCCTAAACCCACCTGCGTTAACTTTCTCCAAAACAGAAGCACTCAACCCAGCCACCCTTCTCCCAGATCCGGGACAAGCCCTGCTTCAGCATGATTGTGGGGAAATTTTAGAAAGCCTGATGGGTTTATGACCAGACTTCACGGATGTACCGCTTAAGACAGTTGAACACACTCTGTATGTGGATGGGAGCAGCTTCATTACCGACGGAATCAGGTAAGCCGGGGCTGTGGTGGTAGAACCTCCCCTAATTATTTGGGCACAAGCGTTAGGGCACAGGACTTCAGCCCAAAAGGCTGAACTAATTGCCCTAACACAAGCCCTGAGATGGGCAGAAAACAAAACCGTCAACATCTTCACGGACAGTTATGTTTTCTCCATGGCTCACTTCCATGGCATGCTCTACCAAGAAAGGGGACTATTAACATCTAGTGGCAGAAATATTAAGAATGTGACTGAAATACCAGCACTGCTGGAGGCCATATGGCTACCTAAGCAGATAACTATAATACACTGCAAAGGACATCAAATAGGAAGCGACTCCCAGGCAGTGGGGAACTGTCTAGTGGACCAAACTGCCCGCAACATAACTCGGTCAGGCTAGAGACCTGTTCACACTCTGCCCGCAATCCCAGAGCACACCCTAGAACCCCCACATTACACCACCGAGGAGATGGAATTTGCCAAAAGCTTAAAAGCCGAAGTTAAGGAGGATGGTTGGATAACTCTACCGGACAGCAGAATTTATCTTCCAGAGCCGGTAGGGAGACAACTAATTAGAAGGATTCATGAAGGTATGCACACGGGGACAACTAAACTTGCTGAGTTGGTAAGTAGAGACTTCTACTATTGAGACCTGCACACCACCTATAAAAGTGTTGTCGCCCGATGCATCACCTGTGCCCAAGTAAATGTGAAAGGTGGCAGAAAACTAACCATGGTCAGTCTACTAAGGGGGACAGAACCTGGAGAATATTGGGAAATTGACTTCACTGAAACTAAACCTGGAAAATTGGGATATAAGTATCTATTAGTGCTAGTAGATACATTCTCCAGATGGGTGGAAGCATTCCCCACAAAAGGGGAAACGGCAGCTATAGTAGTGAAGAAACTTATCACAGAAATTATTCCAAGGTTCAGGCTACCATTAAGGATAGGGTCGGATAATGGACCCTCCATCATAGTGAAGGTGACTCATCAATTGGCAGACACCCTGGGCCTAAACTGGAAATTACACTGTGCATTTTGGCCCCAAAGTTCGGGACAAGTAGAGAGAATGAGCCATACCTTAAAAGAGAGTTTAACTAAGTTGGTTCTAGAGTCTGGCGAGAACTGGGTGAGCCTCCTTCCATTCGCTTTGTTAAAGGCACGGTGCACTCCATATGTGCAAGGAATTACCCCTTATGAAATCCTTTTTGGAAAGCCTCCATCACTGTTACCTAAATTAGGAGCTGAAAAACTAATTGAAATAGACAACCATTATTTACTCTCTTCCTTGCAGGCTTTTGATTGGGTCTGAAAAGAAGTCCAGAGTATAGTCCAGGCGTCCCAACAAAACCAAATACCTTCTAACAGGCCTGTTTTACAGGTTCAGCCCGGAGACCTTGTGTGGGTCCATAAATTCCAGGCCGGCACCCTAGAACCAAAGTGGACTGGCCCCTACCTGGTCATCTTGACAACTCCCACTGCTGTCAAAGTAGCAGGAAAAAAAGCATTGGATACATGCATCTCACCTAAAAACCGCCCAAACTGATCCTGATCTCACCCAAGCTGATCCTGATCCTGCGAATGAGAGGTGGACAGTCGAAAAAACCTTACACCCTCTCAAACTAAGACTCAGAAAGGGGCCACCAAAACTGTGAGCTATGTGCCTTTTCTTCTTCCTCTCCATAATGAGTTTTGTTGGAACCTGGGAGGAGGTGTCACCCTTCCAGTTAGTTACCTACACTTGGAACATCATCCGGACTGAAGATGGGACAATTTTAAACTCCACTGTTTCTACTTCCAAAAACCCGCTTTTATCCTTTGACTTGTGTGGGCACCAAGGTCTATTCCCCCAGTTTTGGAATCCCCCACAAGTAGAAGTGGGGGCAGCTACTTGGGGGGAGACTACACAAATACCCAGTCTTATGGGTGTGGATGGGACTAATTAGAACGAGATTTATAAACCTACCAGTTGTATGCTTGTCCGGCCGACGGGTCACTGGACTGTCAGGGGGAAGGCCAGTACTATTGTGCTCAGTGGGGCTGTGAAACAATAGCTCCTTGGGTTCAGAATAAGGACCCCGCCATAACCCTCACTAGGGGACAGCATCCAAGAGGTGGGCTGGGTGGACATAACCCAATCCACATTCGGGTCCTAAATGGGTTTGCCGCCTACTGGACGGGGGGGATGGGGGGAACCTGGGGCCTCTGACTATATGTAACTGGATTCAACCCTGGGTCTGAGTTTACTATTCAGAGGGGAGTTTTGACATGCCTACCTGTAAACCCGGTAAAACCCAATAGAGATCTGTTCCTTAAAACCCCAGAAGATCCCTCCACCACCACCACCCCCGATGGCAGTCCCCAAGACTTAGAATCCATCCAAACGAGACACCGAACCCTGGCCCCACATGAACCACTTTTCTCCATGACAGAGTCTGTATTCAAGGTTTTAAATTTTAGCCAGCCCAAAATAACTATCGACTGCTGGCTGTGTTTGAACTCCCAACCCCCATATTATGTAGGGTTAGGGGTAAATGGCTCCACTACGAACCCAAGGGACCCGTTGTGTATTCAACTAATTCCTGAAAAACAGAGCACCAAAAGGTGTACTTGGGGTTGGCAGCCCATACTAATGTTACGGGATGTGCAAGGAAGCAGAACCTGTTTTGCCACAAATTCAACAGAAAAGAACAAAGGTACTCTGTATACCTTAAACTGTTCATCTATAGCTTATGCTAATAAAACCTCAGAGAGCATGTATTGGGTCACCCCAAATAGAATCTGGCTTGCGTGCAATCACGGCGTCACTCCATGCTTGTCCCCTATTACCTTGAGTGACACTTCCAATCCTGTCATCTGCATCCTAGTACACATTATACCCCAAGTGTACTATTACTCGGGACCAGGAGGAAGAGAACATTTTGATACTTTAAATAGAAATAAGCAGACGGTCCCAATACTTGTCCCCATATTAGTAAGTCTAGGTATAGGAGGCTCAGCTGCTGTCGGGGCCGCAGCCCTAATTACTGGAGAAGAGAACTTCAAAATATTAAGCAGACAGATCGATGCTGATTTAAAATCCCTTGAGCACTCTATAACCTTTTTAGAAGCATCAGTTGCATCCCTAGCAGAAGTAGTATTGCAGAATAGAAGAGGCCTAGATTTACTGTTCCTTAACCAAGGAGGCCTATGCGTGGCATTCGGAGGAACCTGTTGCTTTTATGCTAATCACTCTGGTGTTATTAAAGAAAGCCTATCACTAGTAAGGAAACAACTTAAGGAATGCTAAGAAGCTAGGTCTAAAGAAGGTAACTGGTATGAGAAAATGTTTTCATGGTCTCCTTGGGTGACCACAGCCCTAAGCGCTGCTATTGGCCCAGTTGTGCTGCTCCTACTAATTCTACTGGCCGCACCCATACTCATTAACTGCCTGACTAAATACGTCCAGAAATGAATCCAAGCTATAAAAATTCTAGTTATGCGACCCCATTATAATCCCCTTTCTGATGACAAGGAGTCAGAGGTCTGACTCCCCAAAAGAAGAGGTGGGAATGTTGTAGAAAGTTACTTAGGTAACTCCCCCACACACACCCCCATAGATCCGGGAACCATCCCCTGTAGCGTGAGAAAGGTTGCTGGGACAGGATCAACAAAACTAGAATAAGCCCACCCGCAGCTAATCGCAAATGTCCGCTTCTGTACATCTAGTGCTCGCTTGCTTGGTTGCTAGGTCACAATGAGCCAAAACAAAAATGCAAAGAAAAATCCCCTGCATAGTCCTTTGTCTAAAACTTGCTTTCAGTTCCTGTAACTAGAGTATAAAAAGAAGCATAAACCCTGCTTCAGGGCTCTCACCTCCGTAAAGGTGTTGAGCCCGGCCACTTGAATAAAGGTTCTAAAAACTCTCTTCACTGGATGCCGAGTCTTACCTTAACTTGAAGTGTTCAGCCCACTTCAATCTGAACCTCCAGACCTCATCTCTCGTTGTTCTTCCTATAGATCACCTCACATACCTCCTTCTCCAAGATGGGCTATTTACAGTCAAAGGCTGAAGTCTTCGTGAAAAGGGGCCAGGACTTCTGGTTAACCCTTAGACATTTTGATAAAGCCAAAATTAACCCAGCTAAGACAAAGCTTTCAAAGCCAGTGTTTAAACTAGTAAACTCATAGATTTTATTTCTTCCTATACACTTGGTCCCCAAAGGAGAAGAAAAGAAAGAAAATGCAAAGATAGCCACCTAGCAACAGAGAGGGATCTCCTGCACCAGTTAGGCCCAAGACTATGTGGCTTTCAATCTAGCCCATCCCTCCAATGTACATAAACTGAGAATCAAGAAACCTAACTGCCTAGAGTAGAAGGAATGCCCTCTTTTTAGTTGGCCATTCTGGGTCCTCGCCTATTCTCCTATCCCTTTGAAGGTAAAGTATTGGTTTTATATTATTTTGCCCATCTAGCAGAAGAATGAGCATCTGGAATCTTGTTCAGACTTAAATGCATCTCCACTTAGTATCAATCAAGCTAACTAACCGATCCCTGAACGAAAGATTTGAGCAAGATTACAGACATAGGATTCTTTCTCAAAACAACTTCACAGAGAAAAAATTTAAAATAATTGTCAATTATTTAGGAAGAAAGAGAATCATGTATATTTTACACATTTTGGAAGGAGGAGAGGAAAGAACATCAATGATGCTTGAACAAGGACATAGGGTCCACTATGTGGAAATAAATTATTTAAGCTCCAAATATCTTTGGTTCAGCCTTAATTTATACTGAAGTTATTTTGTTTATTGGTTTGTTGGTTTTGTTTTCTTTTTAGACAGGAATGTTGAATGAAACTTTAAGAAGTTATTTTTTCAAGTACTTTGTTTTTACTAAACTACATTTGTTAACCTCACAAATGTTAATATTTGTTACCTCACTGATCTAGCTCTAGTTAATTTTATTAACTTAAGAAAAAAAACCACTATGTAGTCTCTTAAAATTAGGAATACATTGCTGAAAGCATTCCTACTTGCAAAAACTTTATTATACAAAACAACAGAGTAACTTTAAAACACAATGTAAGAAGCAGATGTAGCTCAAGTGGTTGAGTGCCTACTTCCCATGTACAAGGTCCCAGGTTCAATCCCTGGCCATGGTACCTAAAAAAAAAAAAGAAATAAAGAAAGAAACAACACACAATGCAGAATCTTGATTTGCCATAACCATAGTATGGACTATTTTACCAGGTAAGACCTGATGGAATTCCTAGCCTCTTTGATTTTCTGCCTAGGAAATCTCAAATTCTTAATAAAAAGCATGTGTGGTGGATACTTGGAGGGTGCTACAATTGCTGTAACTTCTTACAATACAGTTCTGTCTCTAACTACCTAGAGTTAGACCAGACTCCACAAGTTAAGGGCAATCCTCTACAAGATCGTCCTTTATACACCAACCACAGGTTCAGGGGTCTAAGTCACCCATACCTCTGACCATTTGGCTACAAATCTGGGAGTTCACACCACCCCCTCAGGCTCAATAATTTGCTTGAACAACTCACAAAATTCACTCAAAGTGCTATAATTACACATATAGTTTTATTATATGAGGATACCAAAAAAAGCCAAAAGAAGAAATACATAGGGCAAGATCTAAGAGGGTCTCAAACACAAGCTTCTGTGTCCTCTCCACATAGAGTCAGAACCCATTAACCTCTGAGCATAGTGATGTATCTTCTCAATCATGGAATCTCACCCAAGCTTCAAGTGTCCAGAATTTATATGGGACTTCATTACCTAGGCAATACCCATGTGGCTGAATCTCAATCTCCAGCCCTCCTCCCCCTTCTGGAAGGTTGCACTGTTAAGACCTGGCTCAAACCCTATCAAAAATTCCAAGGATGTAGAGGCTACTTCCCAGGAAGCATGGACAAAGCTAGTCAAGTTCTTTATTATACTACAGAAGGTCAATCCCAAAAGAAAAACATCTGTGAAAATCTCAGAAGCATAATAAAAAATAAAAAGAGATGGTATATCATAATGGTTAATTTCCCTTTTTCTTAAGATTTTTTTTAAAAGATACATAGATTATATAAATGTTACACAAAAACTATAGGGATACCCATATGCCCCACCTCCCACACCTCCCACAACCTCCCACACAAACATTCTTCATTGGTGTGTGGCATATCAACTGCAATAGATATACACATTTTGGGGCTTTGCCACTAAGCATGGACCATAGTTCACATTGTAGACCACACTCTCTCCCACACAGTTCTGCATGCTATATGATGATACGAAATGGCCTATATCTGTCATTGCAATGTCGCCCAGGATAATTCCCAAGTCCAGAAAAAGCCCCTGCATTACAACTGCTTTTCATTCACCCTGCCCCTAAAGTGCCCAGTGGCCTCTGGCTCCACATTAATGTTGCAATTTCTTCCAGTGCATGAATCACAACAAGTCTATAACAGAATACCAGTAAGTCCACTCTAGTCCATAGCTCTTCCCCCAATCCTGAGAAGTCTGAGATGGTGATGTCCACTCCGCCTCCAAGTGAAAGGGGGCTTATATCCCATGGATAAGATGGATGGGATTATCCTGTCTGCAGCTGCAGGCTCTCTCCATTCCCTGGGATGGCTGTTGTCCATCATCATCTCCCCAATGGGTGAGTCCATTGAGTTGTAGAGTAGGAGTTGCAGCTCCACTGAGCTTTTGGACCCACCTGGCACATGGACAGCCCATAGACTCCGTTCTCTGAAAGTACACCTAAAACTCCAGCATCACATATAGGTTTGAATAGAAGATACAGATGGATCATGTGCAGGGAAGACATATTTGGGTCAGACTCTGTCACTCTCAGGAGCAAGGATTCATAATGATTAATTTCATGTGTCAACTTGGCTAGGCTATCATGAACAGTTGTTTGATCAAGCAAGCACTGGCCTGATTATTACTGTGAGGGTGAGAGCATTTTGTAGATGGATTTAAATCATTAGCCAGTTGATTGCATCTATGGCTGATTACTTCTACAATCAACAAAGGAGATTGCCTTCAGCAATAAGAGAAGTCTCCTCAACAATCAGGTGGAGGCCTTAAAGAGAATTGAGAATTTCAGAAGGTAGAAAAGAAATATTGCTACCTCTACTTCAGCTAGCCAACTTTTCCTGGGGTATTCAATGTTACCTTCATTGGAGTTTCCAACTTGTGACTACTCCTGAGGAACTGAAATTCACCTTCATCGAGTGTCTAGCTTGCAGCCTTCCTTGGGGCGGGCGGGGCGGGGGAGAGATTAATTGTTAAATGTAAGTCAAAATTCTATTATTTTTTGTGACAATGTAAAAATTATATGAAGGTTAAAATTGAAAACAAAGGAAATCCATAATAATTATCATCTCATGGGGATTTCTAACACCACCATGTCAGGTAGTGTCCCCCACTCCCCACCTCAAGCATCTTTGTCACAATGAAGTTGAATTAAACAGATGTTAAGGACAGTCTATAAGACAAGTGACCTAGTGTCTTCACAAATCAACAAAAGAAAAGAAAATTGATATGAGAAAAAGGGGAAGGAGAGCACTGTTCTAGTTTACATAAAAACCTTGGAACATAAACAAATGTACTGTGCGTTCTGTGATAAGAGCCTGATTTGAAAATAAATAGATATAAAAGACATTCAGGGATGAGAAAAATAGATATATTTTCTGCATTCCTAGAATTAGCTTATTTCACCCATCTACCAAGATAATTTCCATCTTTCCATTAAACCTTACTTCTAAAATTAAAAAACTAAAAAAAAAAAAAAAAACAACTTACTTCTCACTGTTGACAAAGCTAACTTTATTTTTAAGTATATTTAACTCCTACTCACTCTTGATTGTAAACAAAGTGCATTTAGTATCATAGGACTGAGTAATTGTGAAATTCTTCAGAGAATTAGCTCCTTTAATAGACGAAGCCATTGATTGGCAAGGAGTGGGCCCTGAAACAAATTGGACCAATGATATCACCTTCAGTTGATGGATCCTGGGCCTGCCAGAGCACTCACTTGAAATTTTTGAACTTGGGACCAGAAACAATCCTCATTTTCCATCAGGTGTTAAAGCTGGGAAGTATAGTTACCACAGGACAATTTCTGCCATGTTTAAGAAGCAATTCAGAAACAATGAGCTAAAAAAGGGGATGGAAAGAGTCCTAAAAGTGTCCCATCCTGGTTTCAGTCAATCCTGAGGGTCAGCTGCACACATCTTCCACCTGTTACTTACATAAGTCAGCAAAGTCCTCAAATTGGGTTTCTGGTACCTGCCACTAAAACAGTCCTCACTAATATAAAAGGTAAATTGCATGTTGGGAACAAAAATTCACAAGAAATGTTCATCAGAAGGTTCATATTTTAACTCTATAATGAGCTTATATAAATCAAGTTTTTTTAAAAAATGAACACTTCTAAAAATAGGCAAAATATAAATGGAAAATTCATGGAAGAAATACAAATATCTATTACAGATATCAATTTGAATGTTCCTAGTAATCAAGGAAATGTCAATAAAATATCATTTTTATCCATCAAATGGACGGGGGGGGGAGAGTATATAATACTCAATATTGTCAAGTTTATGGTATAAAGGACATTTTCACACATATAAGTGGGAACATAAAATGCTAAACCTTTCAAGAAAGAAATTTGTAAAACATGTGAAGAGACTTCTTCCTCCAGGTATGTATTATAAGCTCCATGAAAATGAGTAAAATTTGGATAAAACCTAATATTCAAGATATAGTTACCGCAATATTATTTATAAATAGCAAAAATTTCAAAACCTGGATTTAGACAATTGGAAAAATGTTAAATAAGTGATGGTATGTCTTGTCAAATATTAAGATATCACAAAAAATGTTGCTTCTGAAGACTATTCATGACATGAAGAAATATCCAGGATAAAATGATACATGATAAAGAGAAAATAAAATTATATATATAAAATGATTCCAGGGCCCGGCTAGATAGCTCAGTGGATAAAGAGCTCGCTGGGAAACCACATGGGAGGCCCTGGGTTCGGTTCCCGGGGACCTCTCCTAGCGGGCAGACCGCCTTGAGAATGGCAAGCTGCCATGGGCGGGCCGGAGCCGCCGTGGGCAGGGCAAAAAGCTGCCACGGACAGGCAAAAGCCGCCACGGGCAGGGCA
>PVKH010027100.1:0-13076 GCA_004027955.1 Chaetophractus vellerosus
AAAAAAAAAAAAAAAAAAAAAGACCCATCTATGTTGTCTACAAGAGACCCACCTCAGATGTAAGAACATAACCAGTTGAAAGTGAAAGGTTGGAAAAAAGTATTCCATGCAAATAGTAACCAAAAAGGAGCTGGAGTAGGCCAGATAAATGTAAAATAACAATATTATATAGTATACGAACAGTAATTACTCAGTGCAACTGACAAACTGTTCCTGTGATCAGTATTCTGTTTTTTTTTCATACAAAATAAAAACTTCCTTTTAATTGAGGAGGCCTGGAGAAGAAATATATTTTCAGATACTTCATTTTTCTTTAACTCTTTCTTATTCATACTCTTTAATTAAAATTACCTATCTGAATCAATAATGATTTAGCATGACTACTGTTGAACAAATTTTGATCTTTTTGCCTCATAAAATTATGATTGGCAAATTGTTATCTGCTGTAATTCATTCCAATAAGATGTGAAAAATTCCCAAATAGTAATTTGATTATCTAGAAAGACTTATGACCTAAATGGAAATTAAATAACTAAACTAATAATTTATTTCATTCTTAGAGATTATGTCCAATAGTTAGAGCTGTAATAAAAAAATTAGATTGTTATAATTTCTTTCTATTATATTTGAATTATTATTTAATTTTATAAAGGTTTGTTGCTATGCTATTTTTTTATAATTGATTATATTAAACCTGGCCTTGCATGCTTTTAAAATTTGTAGGTTCCTTCAACTATTTTTCTATTTATTTTACAATTTTATAATAAAGGACTTTTTAACAGCTAAAAAAAAAGCCATAGATTATACACTTTGGATAGATCATATGGTATGTGAATATATCTCAATAAAACAGCTTAGTAAATAAGTAATTGTGCAAGAATAGCCAGAAATAGCAGCTATGTACAGCAGGGGGAAGAGAGATATTGAGACATGAGGAATTTTCTTGTTTGTCTGTTTACTATTATTATTGAAATAATGAAAATGCTTTAATAATGATTGAAGTGATGAATGCACAACTACATGATTATACCAACTACTATTGATTGTACACTTTAGATAAATTGTATGCTTTATTAATATGTATCAACAAAATGATTTGTTTAAAAAAAAAAATTCCAACAGCCTACTTCACAGCAACAGAAAAGGCATTTACCAAATTTATGTGGAATTTTCGTGCCCCAAACATCCAAAAGCGTTCTAAAACCTAAGAATGATGTTGGGGGACTTTCACTTTTCAACACTGAAACATATTACAAAGCTGCAGTGGTCAAAGCAGCATGGTATTGGCTAAGAATGGACACATAAGTGCAACAGAATTGAGAGTCCAGAAATAAACCCTCACCTCTATGGCCAACTGGTTTTTGACAAACCTACCGAGTCCATGTTAATGGGACAAAACAGCCTCTTCAATAAATGGTGCTGGGAGAACTGGATATCCATAACCAAAAGAATGAAAGAAGACCCCTATCTCACTCCCTATCAAGAATCAACTCAAAATGGACCAAAGTCCTAAATATAAAAGCTGGGACCATAAAACTACTAGAATATGTTGTACAGAAACATCTTAAAGATCTTGTGATAGGTGGTGGTTTCTCGTACCTTATACACAAAGCATGAGCAACAAATGAAAAAACAGATAAATGGGACCTCCTCAAAATCAAACACTTTTGCACCTCCAAGAACTTTGTCAAAAGGGTGAAAAGGCAGCCGACTCAGTGGGAGAAAATATTTGGAAATCACATGTCTGATAAGGGTTTAATATCCATGATATATAAAGAGATGCTACAACTCAACAATAAAGACAAACAACCTAATTTAAAAATGGGTAGAAGACTTGAATAGGCATTTGCCCAAAGAAGAAATACAAATTGCAAAAGATCACAGGAAAAAATGTTCAACATTACTAGTGATTAGGAAAATGCTCAACAAAGCTACAATAAGATATCATTTCACACCTATTAGAATGGCCACTATTAAAAAGACAGAAAACTAAAGTTTGGAGAGGATGTGGAGAGACAGGACTGTTTATTCACGCTGGTGGTAATGTAGAATGGTACAGCCACTGTGGAGAACTGTTTAGCAGTTCCTAGAAGTTGAATATGGATTTGCCATGTGACCTGGCAATACCACTACTGGATATATACCCAGAGAACTGAGAGCAGTGACATGAACAGACATCTGTACACTGATGTTCAAAGCGGCATTATTCACAATTGTCAAAAGATGGAAACAACCCAGGTGTCCATCAACTGTTGAATGGATAAACAAACTCTGGAGTATACACAAGATGGAATATTATGCAGCTGTAAGAAGAAATGAAGTCATAAAATATATGACAATATGGATGAACCTGAAGGACATTATGTTGAGTGAAGCAAGCTGGACACAAAAGGACAAATACTGTATGACTGTGCTACTATGAACTAAATACATTGTGTAATCCTTATTGCTGTACTAACTTGAATATGGGTCACCAGAAAATAGAACGAGGTTAGAGAATGGAAAGCTGAGGGTTAACTTATGCAGAACTGGTAAAAAAGGATGTGTGTTAATCTTTGGAAATGATTAGAATAGGTGAAAGCATAACATAATGTTGGTAACTAGCAGTGCTATTATATGGGTATGACAGTGGTTGGAAGGGAAATTTAAGGTCATGTATATTACTAAAAGGAAAGTTAAGAAATGGACCATGGGACTGTATAGCATAGCAAAATATAAAGTATAGCATGTGAAATATGAATATGGGTAATATTGCATATATAAGACTGTTTTTATTTGAAACTGAACAAATGTTATGTTAATATTATGTTAATATCAGATAAATTAACTTTTCCTTCAAATCCCAGATTCATGGAAAAGGAGGCCTATGCTTTCAAAGTCCCAAAAGAAATCCCCCTATACATCTCACATCCTAGCTAGACTGTAATAGACAGCTGTCCTTAAGTACTCTGCCTCAAAACAGATTTTCAAGCCATTATTTCTTTCACTGAAGTTGTAATCCTTTTGGAGACCTAGGTTTGTGCAAGAACCTCAGGTTCAGCATCCTGCACAGGGGCATGTCCCCACACAGGATATTAATCCCCAAAGCTCTAGGTTCCTGGAAGTACCATTTACTATCAGCCTCAGGATCACCTTCCCTGCCTCCCTTTTTAACTCTCTAATTTTAGTCCTTAGATTTTTGTTTTTTCAGTTTTGTTTAGGGGAATTTCCTTTATTTTCTTCCAGGCTCAGCAATGCATTTAAAGGTATGTTGTTTTCTATGACTGTAGGTGTTTTTACTGTTATAAAGGCTTCCCAGACTCCCAAAAATACCAAATAGGCTATGATTTTTTTTTTAAACCATAGGCTATCAGTTTTTAATTCTAAAGAACAGACTTAACACGCCATGCAAATCAGTGGATTTCTTAGGTCTGCATTCTTTTTACTCACCCGTGCAAAGTCAAAGTGTGGTTCATACTGTCCTCCAACTCCATAATTTGCTACCTGAAGAAGAGAAACAATGCATGAACAAAAAAACTATAAGAAGTACTAATCCAAAAATCTATTAGCCCCATTTTAGCCTGTTTATATTATGGTCAGGTACTTCTAGAGAAATGAGAGACAAAGTATTTAAAATCAAGGAGAATTTCTAAGGAAACAGGGATGAAAACTAAGGATAACTACTGTGTACTATTTTAGAAATTCAGTTAATATGCTCTTCTTTAGAAAATGTTTGAGTGACACATTTTCCCCTAAAACATAAACTAAATTTGAGATATCTACTATTTATTTCACTAAACACATTCCTTTGGAATTTAAATCAAGATTCATGTTTTGTAATCCCCAAAGTGCCAGCAACTCCCAATCTACTTTATTAAAATTCCTTTTCCTACATATTTTTTCCTGCTAAAGTAAAAAAGGGAAGAAGTTAACACCAGCTTAATTATTACTGTGCCTAACAACTTCAGCTGGTAATGGCAATGTCCTACTATAAAAGGTAGCAAAATAAAGGGAGAAAAACCTTTGGTCTGATTTCAAGTTCCAGCTCTCTTAGTTACAATGTATGCAATTTTAAATATAACTTGAGTTTTCTTAATTGTAAAATGAAGAAAATACACCTTTATTAACTCCCTCCATCCCAAATATAAAATGTTAACAAATGAAAGAAGAATGTAATTAAAAAGAGTGTTGCCCACAGCAAAGTCCAAATCATATGTAAATTATTACTACTCTGGATATTTTCCTTTGGCCTATTAAGCAGAAATGTATTAATTAGCTTGAAAAAAGCCTGTGAAAATTAAGCAGTTTAGAGTAAACAGATTAGGGGGGAAAAGGTAGCAGGAAAATGTCATGGTAAAGAATTTTGAAGACATCTGTAGATATCCAAAAATATATTTCATTTTCTGACTTTGATCACAAAGACATATTTCTCCATTTACTATTCTATTCTATGCTACTCTACTCTACTGTACTCTATTCTATCACAAGGGTAAAACAGCCAGAAAGACACGAAGAGTTTTTGATAATCATATGAATACTAAGGAAGTTGCATATTACCATGAAAGAAATAACAACTTAATTAAGCAAATTTAAATACAGGCAATCCTGCTTCAAAAAGTTCCAATATGTACAACTTTCAGTTACCATGGTTTAATTAAATAGTACCAGCTCCCCCAACAACACAGTTCAAATTTCAGTATATTAACTGTGAGTAATTACATAATTACATAAAGTACAAATTTTGCTGCTCGCTCTTCAGTCTACAAATCACTACACAAATAAAAGATGCACATCATGGTCAAGGACAAATTATGTCACTTCTTTCAAAATCTGTTGGTGATTGGTCCCTGTGCATCAGTTATTGAGTTCATACACAGACAGCAAAGTCTGCAGCCGTGTTGCCTCTTTGTTACCCAGTGACATCCACATGATGTTTTATAAAACTGGAAATTGGCCATAAAGATGAAAGTGCAGCAAAGTGGAAATGCTGGAAGTGATATTCAAATCTAATGTAAACGGAAATGCAGAAGAAATAACTGAAACGGGGAATGTTGGTTCTGTCACTGTCAGAGAGCCTCTAAATATGAAACCAGAAGAACCTGGTGAAGGAAAACTTATTGACATAAATGAGGAAAGGGACTGTGATGAAAAGGGTTAAGATGTCCTAGAGGAAGTGACGCCAGAATTTCACAGGAAAGGAACTCTCAGGGATATTTTGCAACATTGAACGTTCAAAGGATAAAGTATTGGAGTCAGAGCTAAACTTAAAAAGGAATATGACAATTCACCAAAGAAAAGAAAAGATGCTCGCTTGAATAAGCGAGGTGATAAGAAGTCAAGCACTGTTCAAACTACTCTTGATAAGTTTTTACAAAGAAATGAAACACTTTAATTTTCAATATTTCTAACTTTTTAAATTACATGTAATTGCCAAGATAATACAATAATGAATAGCCTTTTCAACAAATGGTGCTGGCACAATTGGATATCTACACGGAAGAGAATGAAATTGCACCCCTACCTCATACCATAATAAAAATTAACTCAAAATGAACCAAGACTTCAATGTAAAAGATGAAAAAGCATAAAGCCCTTAGAAGAAAACACAGGTGTAAATCTTTGTGACCTTGAATTAGGCAATGGCTTCTTAGATATGACATCTAAAACACAAGCAACAAAAGAAAGAAAACATAAAAAGGAGTTAAAAAAAACTTTTGGGGTTCAAAAGACACCATCAAGAAAGTGAAAAGATGATCCACAGATGGGGAAAAAATTTCAAATCATATATCTGAAAAGGGTCTAGTATCCAGAACATGTAAAGAACATTGACAACTCAACAATAGAGAAATAACCCAATTTAAAAATGAACAAGGGGTTTGAATAGACATTTATCCAAAGAAAATATACAAATGGCCAATAAGGACATGAACAAATGCTCAACATCACTGACCAACAGGGAAATGCAAATCAGAACCACAAAGAGAGAACACTTCACACCCACTAAGATGACTATTAAAAACAGATGAAAAGCCAGAAATATCAAGTGGAGAGTTTCTAACGTTTTGACAAAAGACTTTAAAGGTCACAGAACAATCATAATTGTTTTCACTGATTATTAAGATCACTTGGCATGGTTTCAGTTGCACAGTCACTTTTATAGCCCCAAAGCACCAGGCAATTTGAGGTAGAGTGACAGAAAATCTCATCTGAAGCATCTCTTGAAGAAGTGTGAAGATAATTTAAGGATATGTGATCACATATAATTTAGTAAAATGTGATTACCTACCTGTAATTCCTCTGCTGTAGAAACATCTAGTCCTGTTAAATCTTGTATTCTCATATTGATTCGCGATACCACTGGGTTTTCATAGCCAGACAACCAGGCACTAAGACCAAGAAGAAAATATTAGCTTAATAACTATAATGTTTCAATGCATGAAGACAAATAGCTGTAATTTAAAAAGCCAAATATTTAGAGCAATAAGCCTTCACTAAAGACATTTAATTTGTTTGATAGAATTTTTACTAATGATTGCTGTAATTTTTAAAATATGACTTAAATCTCCAAATTGGAAATTTAAAAACACCATGATAATCTCATTTATTATAGAGAATTTTCATGAAAACAATTGACTTGATGTAAAAGGGCTATTTAAGTCTATCTATATTGAGAGTTTTAAAAAATTCTAGAAAGATATATACCAAACTGAAAACAACTGTTCTTTCTAGGTAGGGCACAGGAAGTAAATGAGGTATAGGTCATAAGGACTTTAGCTTGATATATATAATACTAACATTTTTGTAAGAAAAAAATTCATGTATTACTTGCTTAAATAAAAATAAGTTTTAAAAAGGTACCCAGACATACCCACTAACATGGCTATAATAAAAAAGACAGACAAGGATTAAGAGGTAACTGCAAAGGAGTGCGGAGTTTTTCTTTTTGGAGTAAAGAAATTGTTCAAAAATTTTTTGTGGTGATGAATGCATAACACTGTGATTATACTTGTAGCAGTTTGGCAGTTTGATCTAGTTCTGAATTCCCAAAATAGATATTGGATTATGCTTGTAAACTGGTCTGTTCATCTGGGCATGATTAAGTTATGATTAGGGCTTTGGGTCTATATTATCAGTAGGGCATTGAGCCCTGCCCCTTGGTGGGTGGGGAATCAAAGATAAAAGACATGGCAAAGGACAGAGTTGAGTTTTGAGTTGGAGTTCTGATGCAGAGTTTTAATGCTGGAGCCCAGGTAAGTAAGCCCACAGAAGAATTTAGTCGTGAGGAAGCAGAGAAGGCTCCAGGAAGAGAGGAGCCATTCGCTTGATAGTCTACAGCTGGGCTTGTGGAGTAACACAAGCCTGAGCCCAGATAGAGAAAAACCGCAGGAAGAGAGGAACCCAGGAAGCCTGAACACTGACAGACGTCAGCAGCTGTCTTGCTCCAACACGTGGCAATGGACTTTGGTGAGGGAAGTAACTTATGCTTTATGGCCTGGTCACTGTGGGCTTCTACCCCAAATAAATACCCTTTATAAAAATCAACCAATTTCTGGTATTTTGCATCAGCACCCCTTTGGCTGACTACTACAACACTAAAAGCTATTGAATGTACACTTTGGAAGGACTGTATAGTACGTGGCTGTATCTCAGTAAGACCGCTTTTTTAAAAAAGAAAAAAAAACAATAAGTGTTAATGAGGATGTGAAGGGATTAGAACCCTCATACACTGCTGGTGGGAATGTAAAGTGGTGCAGCCACTTTGCAGAACAGTTAGGCAGTTACTCAAAAAGTTAAAGAGTTACATATGGTCATATGCAATTCCACTCCCAGGTATATAATCGAGGCCACATACTGTGATTCCATTTATATGAAATGTCCAGAAGCAGCAAATCCAGAGAAAGATATATTAGTGGTTTCTAAGGGATGGGATTGGAGAATGGGGAATGACCATTAATGGGTATGGAGTTTCTTTTTGAGGTGATGAAAATATTACAGGATTAGATAGAGGTGATACACAACTAAAAAAGGGTTAAGGTTTTATTGCCTCCTGCTATCTCAGGAACCATAAAGCATTGATTATCCCTTCTTTCACTTTATAATCAACCTCTCCTTTTCAATCTTTCTTGCCAGAGTTTTTAACTGGGCATAGGTTTCTCCCCTTAAAAAAATAATTGAAAATTTAAAATTCTTTCCCTCAACTCTCTCTCTAGCTACCAACTTCTCTCTCCTCCCTCTTCAAGGTCACCTCTTCAGACAAAACCCTTCCCAACCCAATCCAATCTAGCTTTAGTCTTTAATCAGTCCATCAAAACTGCTCTTGCTAATGTCATCTATAACCCTACTGTGCTACTAAATCTAATGGCATTTTCCAATTCTCATTGTGTTTGCTCTTTCAGTAACATTTGACAATGTTCGTTCCTCTTGAAACTCTTCCTCAAATATTTATTCTCCAGATATTTCTTCAGTCTCTGTGGTTGACATCTTTGTCTCCTTTATAACTGCTGCTGCTACTATATTCTGCCTGCCTCACATGCTCCTCAAGAACATGTTTCCTATAACCATAAGGCTAGTACACATGCTTTTCTCTCTGCCAAGAATATTCTTTTTTCACTTTGCAAAGTGACTAAGGATATCACCTTAGTCAATACTTCAAAGAAGACTTCTTTGACCCCCCTCCTCTGCCAGACTAGATCAAAGCTTCCTAATATGTTAAGAAAATGTTTTTATTAATCACAACCTGAAGCTGACATGGCATCCTATTAGAATTGAACCATGAAAAATAATGATATTATCAAATTTATACTTTTCACATTCATTTCAGTGGAAAATATTAAGATCTTGATCTTAAGGCTGATTTCAGTAAAATCACCCTTTTTTTAAAAAACAGTAAAGAGCAATTAACATATTTTCACACACTGAGCTAAGTAGTAGTTAGACAACTATAAAATCTATAATGGTAACAACTGACAGGATTAGGAGTATTTCACTAAACTTTAAGGACCACATCTCCATTTTACCTGTTACATCAATGCAACTTTTTCATTGGTAATACAATTGCTTGATGTGGATGCCACTGATTAGCAAGTTTCTTCTTAAGTAACATATACTTGATTGTTCAAGACTCAAGTGAATTTTCTTTTCCAATTTTTCTCTCTTTTGGAACAGGAGCAAATACCTTTGTCTTTGGTATAGGGAGGCAAATACTGAGAAATGCAGCTGTTGTCATCTGAGATTTATTCCCTCACAATAGGGGCAATGAATTATTATTAGGAATATGCTTTTGAAATACTTCCAGTTTTTAAAATAGCAAGGATTCTGAATAACTTCTCAAAACCAGCTTCCCATTTTGGTACATGATCTGATAAATATGACATTTGTTCTATGTTTTATTAATTTCTTCTATCGACTACACTTTGGTTAGAGTTGAGGTTCCAAACAATTTCTACATAAAATTTTTAAATAAATTTCCATTTCACAGAACTGAGATTTTTTTTCACTTACATGGAAGTGTAATTTGAATATATGCATATATATACTTGTATACATGTGTGTGTATATATATATATGTATTTCTAAGTTACTTTTACTATTAGAATGAAGCTGGACTAAAGGAACAACTCCATGAGGAACAGTTCTGGTCTTCCTTAGAAACCCTTCTCTAGGCTGAGGAAGGCAGGTAAATTTGAAGGTTAGGAGGAGGCTATAGTAATCATAATCTGTTAATCCAATGTTGCCAGGTGTCACCACCACAGCTACATGCTAGGATTCCTAGGCAGCACTGGCTTCTGGAGTACCCTCTGTGAGCAACAAGATATTATTAGTTGAACACCCAATGCTGTTTGCAATCTTCTGGTAACTCTCTCTCTACTTGTGTCCAATCTTGGTATCAAAGTAACCATCAAGAAGCTCAAGAATATCACCCTCAGGAAATACCCAAACAAGTTTCTGTGCCTCTGCACTCCCTGAAGAATGTACACCTTCATTCCAATTTCTTCATTTCCTGACTGCTGAAACTACATCTTCAAAGGACTCTATCATGACCCAGCTGTGAATGCCATCTCCATATGTGGTCCTGCAGCTGTTTCAGCACAGTGGTCTTAGGAATCCTGAAACATATGCCAGTACATATGATGTACACCACAGTCTGAATCATCTGTTGCAGGTCATACACCCCATTCCCAAATGTTGCAAAGATCAGAAAGCCCCATTCAGGTAAAAAACCTCTTCATCTTGTTTCTTCAAAAGACTGTCACTCCTCTTCCCAATGTGTCACATATACTCTTTAACGGTTTCTTTGATGTAAGGAAATAAAATGGCTTTCATGAAAGTAATCCAGGTTGTGGTACTTTGACATCTAAAAGGCTAACAGTGACTTTAGTGTGAACAGAAGCACAACCATTTCCCTGCCAAATGCTACTTTGGGGATTGGCCTAGTGATAAGGGATCGGAGGGTGGTGGCCCAAAGCATGCTGGAGAGAGGAAGTGGAGAAGGCTGCCACCCTTAATGTGTTTTTATAAAACTATATATCTTTCCTTTGTGCCATTTCCACGGTAATAATTTTACATTAATTTATATTATTTGATTAAGTCTTATCAATTTCATCTGACTACTAGTTCCAAATACATATAAATTCTGCCTCTTTTTGAGCATCACTGTATCCACAGAACCTATTACAGAGTACATGGCACATGGTAGATGCTCAGTACAAATTTGTCAAATGAACTGAATGCATCCTGAAAACTTCTTAGAAGTAATCCAAGATTTATCCTACTAGATCCTAATTATTTCACCGTGTGATCTCTTGCAAATTTATAGGGACTGGCTAAGTATAATTCCTCAATGTAGCAGATATGGGGAAAACCAAAGAATTTTATTGTTGTAAAGGATCTAGTTAATAAAATACACCAAGAACTTACTTCTCCCAATTCTAACCAGTTCTAGGTAGAACCAATCTGGTTTGTTTTCACACATGTGAAAATTAACATTTTATAATCAGCTAATATTAAACTATCATGTGTTTTTGTTGATACATAATATTTAAATAATTCTTTTTACAAGGCAAAGGATAATTCAGGGCCCAACTTCCAATAATTCTTCTCTAAGAGCTGATACCTAAAAAGGAAGAGCTAATCATGTAGACTGGGAATTTATCCAGTCCCTTGCTTCCTGGTAGGACAATTATGTAACAATACTACAGAGATCTGTCCAATTCCATTACCTCAGTCTGAGAACCACCAACCAATCCATTAGAAGGCAGTACTGTTGTTAAAAGCTATGCCAAATTTTATTTTAATCTGAAATCATTCAAAAATATTTACATTTGTTTAAATATTATTTCTTTACATCATCTTTGTTCCTTACTAACATAAGTGAATGAAGTCTTAAATATTGTATACGATATTATAGAAAATCATTACTTCAGAGTAAAAATTAAAACCACCTCCAAAAATATCCCACCAGAATCAAAAAAGCTTTTTCTACCATTCTAAATAGATTACATATTTGCATACATTTTTTTTTGAGGGTCTGGGGCCAGGGATTGAACCCAGGACCTCGTATATGGGAAGCCAGTACTAAACCACTGAGTTACACTGGTTCCCTCGAGTTGGTTTTCTCATTTGTTGTTTTTGTTTTAGGAGGTACTTGTTGTTTTTGTTTTAATGAGGCACCGGGGATCAAACCCAGCACCTCATACATGGGAAGCAAGCACTCCCTGCAATCATTATTTATCTTACTTTACTAGATCTTATGAACTCATATAACTAAACTGTCTTTTCAGAACATATAACAATGTTTACCTTTCAAAATATCTCAATAAAACTGCTTTTAAAAATGTCAATGAGACAATGAGATACCAAAAAAACAAAAACCCACCAAAACTGAAATTACCTTTCTTTGATCCAGCCGTTATTAAAAATGATTAGCTTCTCCATTAGCAAGCTATAATAAATTTTCTAGATTTTTTTTTATGATGAAAAAGACAAGATGACCTGCCAAGAGGTCACAGAAGGCCAATAAAGTAAATAAAAACTTTTCAGTTTTTTGATTTTTAAATAGTAAAGGATTTCCACAAATATTTTGCCCAAGGGAAATTCTATTGACTGAATGCTGGATCAAGCACATTTCTACTTCCACAAAAGATGATGCAACCACTTAGAAATTTCTCAAAATACAGACATTTGGAATTTCCTTCCAAACCTTTCGAAATACAGATGTTTCCCACAGTAAATGGGATAAAATTACTACTGACACCAGTACACGTAAATTCTTTCTTCCACTTTACATTTGAGGTGGCTTTTTCAGATATATTTATAAGGGAAACAAACTGTTCATTTATTTCACGTGTAGGAGTCTTCAAAATTTGTAGTGATTTGGTATAAAATGTCTTTGTTTAGCTATTAAATTCTCGTAATAGTAAAAACTTTATTCTTATTTTTATGTGTTAAATATGAACTACACTGGTTATTTTATGCAGCAAATTCCTTGATCAACAGTTAAGATCTCTCTTTCAACATATATTTTTAAAAGGCTTGTTGGATAATTTTCCATTAAAAGATTACGCTCACTGTGCTATATAATGTCTTTTTTACTAGGTTGTTTTAAACACAGATGCACACACACCCACAGGCACACACACCTGTGCCAAGATTGTATGAATTCATTCTGGTGTTATTTAGAGTCTTCTAAATGGTTCTGATGATATTGGCTAAATGTCTTCTGCTGCCATATATAATAAAAAGTATGGTTGTACCTTTCTCAAAAACCCAATAAAGCTGCTTCTCAGAGTATAAATCTAGAAGATATTGAACATAAATTTGGAATGTTTAAAAATATTTAGTTATTAAGGAAAAAACATTGTAGATCACCTTTCCAACAGTAATTTATTCTGTCTTATTGGCAAGAATCTAATGGCTCTGTGGGCTGGATATTTCTTCAAAAGGTCCATTGCCTATATAGAAAATTTCCAAAAACTGACTTTTTTGTTTTTATTTTTTTATTATTTATTTATTATTATTATTACTTTTTGTTACATATGCCCCCCCCCCCTTCTGCTTGCTCTTGCTGTGTGTCCATTCTTCTGTGTTCTTCTATGTCT
>PVKH010027101.1:0-13080 GCA_004027955.1 Chaetophractus vellerosus
TACAAATTCTAAATAGGCACACAACAATGACTTTTCCCTAGTAATATTCACTTTCACATTCAGGAAAACAAGAATATTTTACTTAATCCTTTCTCCTCAAACCTCTTCCATTTCCCCCACCACTCCCTCTTACTCATAGCAAATGACCTTGCCTCAATCTTCAATTGAAAGAAAAGAATTTCTTCCATTGCATGAATCACAAGTCTATAACAGGACACCAACAAGTCCATTCTAGTCCATAGTTCTTCCCCCAATCCCAAGGAGTCTGGGATGGTGATGTCCCCTCCACCACCAAGTGAGAGGGGGCTTATATCCCGTGGATACGATGGAAGAGATTATCCTGCCTGCAGCTGCAGGCGGGGCAGGGAGAGGGAAGGGCAATTGTAATACGGGAGATTTTTTTGGGACTTGGGAATTGCCTTGGGTGATGTTGCAATGGAGGATATAGGCCATTTTATATCATCATGTATCATGCAGAACTGTGTGGGAGAGAGGGTGGTCTACAGTCTGAACTGTGGTCCATGCTTGATGGCAAAGCCCTAAAATGTGTATATCTATTACAGGTGTTGTGCCACACTGATGAAGGATGTATATGTGGGAGGTTGTGGGAGGTGTGGGAGGTGGGGCATATGGGTACTTCTAAAATTTCTGTGTAACATTTATGTAATCAATGTATCCTAAAAAAAAAAAAAGGATTAAAAATTGAAAAAAAAATAGGGTGGGTTTGGGGAAAATACACCAAATGTAAGATATGGTCTATAGTTATTAGTAATGTTTTTGACAATGCTCTTTCATCATCTGTAACAAATGTTCCACAACAATGCAAGGTGTTGGTGGTGGGGTGATGTATGGGAGTCCTGTATGTTATGCATGTTTGTTTTAAAGGCTCAAAGCTTTTACTATACACTTACTATTTATGTAGGTTCATGTATGCATGATATACTTTAATAAAATTTTTTAAATGAAAAAAGAAAGAAAGAAAAGAAACAATGAATGGGCACAACAGCTTCTTCCCATCACTAAATGTAGCACTCTATCTGCATTATAAACATAACCCTTTGTGGTAGTCAACAGAGTGTTTGTCAAATATTTCCAATGCTCTATGCTATTTGCATATGGAAGGATCCTACTTCCTGGATCCCTTTGGATTGGGTAAGAATGGGCAATGTATCCTGGCCCATGAATTAAGAGCAAAAGTGATGCCTGTCACTCCAGGTCTCAAGTTTTCTCTGGTGTGACAACTTGACAGTGTTGGAGATGGTGGCTACATGGCCAGTCTGTATCACTGCGTGACTACAATGCAAAAAGTCCCACCCACCCCAACTGGGCAGAGGATATGCAGCAAGAGTGAGGAATAAACTTCCATTGTTTTAAGTCTGTGAGATTTGGGGCTGAATTCTTATCCCTCTTCTCTTTCTCCTAACAATATCTCCGTAGTTTTTGTCATCCAGCCATATGATTTTAATTATTATCAATATCCTTAGACTCCTACATTTATACCTCTAGTACCTGATTTCTCCCTTCAATTTCAGACCAACATGACCAACCACCTAATTGATATCTCAATGGGGATAACTCACTGACATGTCAAACTTAACATGTCCAAAACACTCATGATTTTCCTTCCAAAACATGGTCCTTACACAATCTTCCCTCTCTCTATAAATAGCACCACCCTTCATTCAAATGCTTGAACTGAAAACTTAGGAGTCATTCTTGATTCCTTTCTTATTTCCTCTTTGAGCAAATTCTATTGATCTCCCTCTAAAACATATTGCAAATCCATCCATCTAGCAACATCTCAACCCAAGTCTAAAACACCATCATCTCTTACCTTGGCTAAATAATGTAGTTTCTACTTTTGGTCCTCAGCTTTCCATTCTTCAACCAGCAATCAGAGTGAATTTGTAAAATAAAATCATAATCCAGCTATCATCTTGGGATTTTCTGTTGCACTTAGAATTACATAAGAACTATTTATGCAGTCCACAAAGCCCTACATTATCTGGCCCCTGCCTCTTTCTTGAATACTTTCTGCTGTTTGTTTGTTTGCTTGTTTTAATCTTTCCCTATGCTTCACTACTTTCAATATTTCTGCCTTTATTTCTATTCCTTGAACACACTAAATGGATTCTCACTTCAAGGATTTTGAACTATTTTCCTGTACCTAAAATGACATTTCCAATCGATAAAATATGGTTTGGAAGATTTCAATTGGATTTCATCAATCACATATAAGTCAATCTGAGTAAAATTTATAACTGAATAATGTCAAAAATTTCCATTCAAGTATATAACATATCTCATTCTTTTTGCAGCCTTTCATCTATCACCAGAAAATTAAATTTTCCTTTACATAAAACATTTCCATGTCTTGCAAGGTTTATCTTGGGGTGTTTAAGATTTGGGGGGGGGGGGCAAGGGGTGTTTAAGATTTGGGGTGGACAAGGGCCTATTTTGGCAAATAACACTTCCAAACAGACATTGCCAATTATAGTAATTGTTTTACCTTTCTACTTTCTGAAATATCTTTTTGAATGTCATATTTTTTAGGTGATTTTATTAGATTTTATGAGGTAGATGATCATATACATCTAGAAATTGTAACAGCACTTTCTCTCTCAAATCAGGAATCATCAATGTATGCATGAAACACGTGGAAACCAGGCAGCCCAAACTGGAGTTTCAGCCAGGGTTCCCTAAACCTGCTGGTCACTATGCTTATCATTGCTCCAAGGCCATTCCCAATGTCAGAGTTCCCCCACCCTTGGGGATCTCACTGAAATTGGGTACAACGCTTCAGTCTCACCATTATCAATATACAATGCTCATGGGCTGATCCAATCCAACAAAAAAACTCACCTTAAGCCCATGATGACAAAAAACTATTAATCACTACATTTAATGCCTTGACCAGGGGTAAGTCCAATACAATACATCAAAACAGCTAAGGCCAAGTTCAAGTTGCTGTAATTAAGTCTCACAGCACAGCGGTTATATGAAAAAAAAAAAAAAAAGATTTCTTTTTTTGTACTGCATAATCTCAACATTTGGGAGTTCTGCATAATTCATCAAACTGGCATTTTTCAAAAGATTGATGCAGGATGTAACATAATTGTGTTTGGGTAAAAGATCCATTCAAAATGCAAGTTATTAATGGATTTTACTATAGCAGTACAAAAAGTTTATTGATATAGTTTCAGATTCTACATTGCAGCTAACCTATAAGAAATTACCACTTAAGTTTTGGGGTAGTATGAAAGATTATCCACAATTACCTGCCAAGGCCAATAAAATATTCCTACCTTTTCCAGCTACACATTTTTGCAAGGTTATATTTTCCTCAGGTATTTCAATCAAAGTGACATTTCAGTTCATTGATTACAGAAGCATATATAAAAAGGCAGCTGTTTTCCATTTAGCCAGTCATTAAGAAATTTGCAAAAATGTAAACAATGCTACTCTTCATACTCAATATTTTTGTTTGGGAAAATGGTTATTTTTCATTAAAAATGTTACTTAATTTGGTATGTAATGGGTTTATTATGGTTTTCTAAGTGAATTAATAATAAAATTTATAAATTGAAACATTTTACTATCTAATATGGTAAATACTGATGGGGGTAACCCAAGCAAATTAACTGATATCTATGAGCTCCTACTTTCTCAGATGTAAAATGTGGTAACAGTGTCCATCCACATTTTAAGTAAAAATAAAGCTTAAGTTCTGTCTATTTAATTTAAAAAGAAATGTATAAAGAGTATGAATTTCTGTTTGGGATGATGAAACATCATCTAGAAATAGAGGTGAAGTTTACAAAATATTGTCTATTTAAGATCACGGAATTATACCCTTAAAAATCATTAAAATTCTTTTATGTTATTCATATTTTACCACAATAAAAAAAACAAATGAAAATGCAATTCTGGAATCGCATAAGGTCTGTTAGTTCCCAAACTTCAAATTTGTCCAATACAAAGAAATAGGAGAAGAAATAAAATCACCCAAACCAAGCTTCATATCCACAAAAACAGAGAAGAAAACACACAGCGTGGCAGATTTGGTTCTCCAGTCACACCAAAGCACAGCCAAGCAAGAATCCTCAGAAGAGAGGAGAGTGGCAGGATCTTAGTGATGGTAGAACACACACTACCTCCTGGAAATATCCCAACCTGAGTGGGGATAAACTGAGGACAGACCTGAGATCTGCTGGGTTAGAGGATCATTTACTAGACTGTGGAAAGAAAAGAGTTTGGAAAGTTTATGGGATCAGAGGTGGCAATTTGGGGAAGGCACTATTTTGGGGTTAGAAAAGGCACCTTGGAATGCAGAGTCCCTTAGAGGTTTGTATTTAAGGGACAGAAGGATGTGGCAGATGTTAATGGTTCTCCTTAAACAAGATAAAGAATCAAGAGAAGACAAAACAAAAAGGGAGTTGTCAAAGAAGTTGCATTTGACTGTTGTGACAGAAGATAGTACTTTTGAAATTGAAAACAAATAAATAAACCACCCAAACTGTTTCCCTCCACTTCATAAAATTATCTTCTATTGGTGATGCAGGAAAATCTAATATAATAAATAAAGAATTTAAAGGAAGAAAACTGTTAATGAAAATAAAATATTTCCAGCTGATGAAAATACTCCTTTCTCCACACAGCAAAAAGTAAAGGAAAAATGAAACAACGCTTTAACAGAGACTAAATGTAATTAAATAAGCACTGTGTAGAACACGAGATTATTATACACATGAGCCCTTCCTGAGAAATCTATAGAAGGTCAAGTTTCTTCTATATAAGATAACGGGAAATTTCGGCAAAGTAGATTTAAGAATTAACAAAGGTGGAGGAAAGAGAAGAATAGTGTATAAACATTAAATATTCTAACAAAGCAGAAATAACACAACCAAGCACAAAATAGAATTACATGGAAAAGAGAAAAGGGGAAATAGAATATTTTTTATTGTAGCATTGGTAATAGGTGGTAGTCAAAGTACATCATTTAAATACATTGAATAATAAAAGAAAAAAGACTAAGAGCATAATACAAAATAACTAGTCAAAAGGTAACTACTAGAATAAACATATAAACCTTACTAAATATGAAAAGAAATTCTTAAAAGTAAATTAATTTTAAAAAAATAGAAATTATACCACATAATGAAAGTCACATAGTAAGTATAACCTAGTGCAAAATAAATATAATAAAAAATGACAAAAAAAATATGACAGAACTGAGACCAAAGATAGAACAACAACAAAAAAATATAAATGGGCTTAACTCAACTACTAAAAGAAAACATTCTCTAGATTGGTTAACAAGGCAAGCCTCAATTAGCCAGATGAAAACAGAAAGAAATGTTACATTTAGATTTGAAAAGTCAATATGCATACTATAGGGTAGTATTGTATCAAAGTTAATTCCTTGATTTTATGGTTGTTCGGTAGCTTTGTAGGAAAATGAGTTTCTTTTTAGAAGTATTAAGGAATAATGTAGTATCATGTAAAATTTATTCTCAACTTGTACAGAAAAGTATGTATTAATACATAAAGGAAGAAATAATAATAGACGTGTGAAACATTAATTGGAGAATCTAGGGAAAGGCTATAATGGGAGGTCTTTGTACTATTCTTGCAACTTCTCTGAAAGTTTGAAATAATTATTTTAAAATAAAAATTTATAAGTACATACAGGTGCATACTTATTATATTGTAGGATAAAGCAAATAAATATGTGTTCGTGATTATTCACACTCATTCACTCACTACTGAAAGAGCACTGAAGCAATGATATGGGTTCTGTTTCTCTGGAGAACCATGACTAATACAGTCCTCTTTTCGAGTAATCTATTATAAAGAAATGATTAATAATAGCTTCTATTTATCAAGGATCATGTCCAGAGATTAACCCTAAAACACTGCAGAATCCACAACACTATGAGGTAGATCGCTTCACCCCCTTTTTATAGATGGGGAAATGATTCAGGGAGATTAATAACTTGCCCTGGGTTATGACATGGGTTTAGACAGAATTTGGATCCCAAGACTATAACCTTTTCACCACAACCCACTCCCTTCCGTAAGAGAGACATACATTAAGTGCCTACTTTAAATATGGAACTATATAGATATACTTTCGCCCACTTAAAAAAAAACGAATGGGTACCCAGATGACAATTCTGTCAGAATTAGGCGAAAATGAAGACAGCAGTAACAAAACGGAGGGCAGCAATAACTAAAGTAACAACAACAAAAAAGCTAGGAAAAAAACATTAGGAGCTTTTGTGAATTGGCCCTTACAACATAAAACATTAGCCATAAAAAATTTTCAGATTTGCCTAATACTGGATAGAGCTGCTGGCATACTTCCATTTTGTATCTTCTTCGAGTCCATTCTGGTTGTCTACCTATCTTCCGTCCTAATTCCTGTAACTCTGACCTTCCCTTCTTTTGATTCAAATTTCTTCTCTTCCCCACCCCTTCCAGCTCCCCAAGCCCGGCCCCTTTCCAATTCTAAATCTGAACCTATCCCCTCCCTCCGGCTATGTAAACTATGGCAAGCCAAGTGTCAGCCACATTGGGTTTTCGAAGATTCCTCCTTCATTGCTTCTCTTCTGATGACTCAGCTTCTCCCTTTGTCAGCTCATCTTTCCACATTCCACCCTTCACAGAGCCAGAAGGTGGAGCCACTCCCCTAAGCTGTTCCCACAAGCCAAAAACCACTCTTAAATCCCCAGCCATGTGACTTTTTACCCCAGCTGCAGAGTTCCTGGTTTCTGTCCATCATCCCTGGAGCATTCTGAGGATTATATCATATAATCTGTATAAAACCGTTAGCAGAGTGCCTGGCACATATTAAGTGTTCAATCTTTACTTGCTGTTATTATTAGCTTTATTTATTTATTATTTTTATATTTCTTTCTTTTGTGTGTGTGTTTGTTATTATTAGTTTTAGAGTTTGCCTCATAGTCTTCCTTCCTTCCCAAGCCCTGCCACCTCGTGGGTGGTGTTATTGTGAAAATGGATGATTCACCCCCACATTAGCTTCAGGCCCTTGGTTTGAACCTCTCAGTGGTCCTTTCCTCATCTCCGTATTGACCATGTACTTAGAAATTTCCCATACTTTAAATAATCTCTTCTAGGCTGCTCTCTAAATTCAAACTCTGTCTGAGGTTAAGTGTGATCTTTCTAAAGCACTAATCCGATTGGGTTACCCGCCCCTTAAAAAACAACAACAACAACAACAACAACAACAAAACCCTCCAAAGACTGCTTCTGAATGACAGGATAAATTTCAGTGCCCTCAGGCTCCTTTCCTTAGTCATCCCCCCCACCCCCATTGCTTTCTGGCGTCATTTACTCATCTCCTCCGGGCTCGTGACTGCCAAACTCTGTGTGGGAATAAACCCTGATGGGCTCGGCTGGGAACCTTAGCCAAGAGCTCCTCCTGTACTGTGGCACCAGGAAGTTGAGGGCTGGGCTCTGGACCTGCGTTGTCCAAAAGACACAGAGTGTGAGGCACGTACATCACTTTGCGCTTTCTAGTAGCCACACAGATAAAGTAAAAAGAAATGTGAAATTGATGTTAATATATTTTATTTAAACGAATAGATCCAAAATATTTCAACGTGCCTCTGATTGGCCACCATCGTGACGTCACAGCTCTGGGCTCTCTAGAACTCTGCCCTGGTCAGAGTTACTGGGTTCTGGACCTTGGGTTTCCCCAGCTGCAAAGGTGTCAGGATCGTCTGCACCGGGTACCTACCTCAGGGGGTGCCTGGGCTGGGGCGGGGCGGGGGCAGACGTCCACAAGCTCCGGGGAGGACCATGAATGGCTCCCAGTGCCTTCCTTGTCAGCCAGGACCTGCCTTTTCTGTAAGCAACTCTTCAGTACTCCAGGTTACCTTATGCTGGTAGTAAAGAAAACGGATTAGATTACCTTTTTTTTCCGATAAAAAATTGTTAAATATTTCAAACCTACATAAAATAACATGCAAAAGTTTTTTTTTCATTGCTCTTGTCTTTAGTAACTTCACAATCTTGACTCAATTTATTTCTCCCTCATCTTGTCATAGATACCACACCCTCTAAACGGAAAACTTTCAACTCTAGCTGTAATTGAGCTAGCTTTCCATGGATATCTCATTTTCTTTCCCTTCCTAGCATTTTGTTTGCAAACGCTGGCCTTTAGCCTGGGAGTGGGGGAGAGGAGAGTGGGCCTTTCTTCCTTCTAGACCAGATTCTTTTATCTTTCAGTTTATTTAGAGGAATTCTCCTTCAGCATAACTTTTCAAACCCCTTCTTCACCTCCCACTACTAGATCTTATATACTATGTACTATAGGTGGGTGACCTTACCAAGAATGCCCAGTAACACAGTTTTTATCATACTGTGTTATAATTTATCACTTCCCTCTACAAGACTGTAGGATCTTTGGGTTTAGGAGATGGTTCAGAAGATGGTCTCATTGGCCTGTTTAAAAACATTTTTTTTTCTACATTTCTAGTGTCTGAAATGAGTTTTACACGTTAAAACCTTCTCCTGGGAAAAATCCACATCATCTCTTAAGGGACAGAGGATAATTCATTCCTACCTAAAGACCGCAAGTTTCTTTTATCTTCTTTCAAATCTAAATTAGAGGCAGAGGTGGGGTTTATGCAAAAGTACTCCCAAAAAGTACTTAATGAAGATCTCTGGCATTCCCAGCGCATTTGCTTTCTTCCCTTCAAACAGTTCACCTAGAAAGGGTAAGTTAGAATTAGACTTTTGCAATATATCTGAGGTGTTTTTAGCAATTGCTGTGTATTTCTGATACTGAACAAAAAGCACTGCATTTATTTTTTGCCAGCATAAAAAGTGAAATTAGGGGAGCTAATTTCACTTTAGCTCCCCTAAAAGCAGGCTAAGTGCCTGCTTCCCATGAACGAGGTCCTGGGTTCAACCCCCAGTACCTCCTCAAAAAAAATGGCTTAAGGGGAATTTGTGTGAAGACCTTTGGGTTCTTTCTCTATGAAAAGTGAAATTTGGTGACTTTTTTAGGAGCTTAATTTGCTATTAAGTCAAAATTTGATAAGTGTTTATAAAAGCTTTCCTTGTAGGTTATTCTAATTGTTAGATAATTTTCTAATGAAACTTTATGTATTCTTTGAAGTGAAAGCTAGCAGACTGCTTTTGAGATCAAAACATACTCAAACCAAAAATGTTTTCAAAATTAGCTTTTGCATTATCTTTAAACAAACCTGGATGTAGAGCAAAGTTCATTTTTCATTCTTAGAGGCAAGCAGCTTATGGCAGAAATGTGCTAAAGCATTTTTGCACTTGAGAGATTGTAAGAATTTTGACAATTGAAATAAATTTTATATGATTGGAATACGTATCTTTAAAAATATTTGAAAATTTTCTACTTGCCAGATTAATACAGTTCTATGTGATTTCTTAGGCTCATGCAGTCTCAGCAAATTAACACTTAAGAGAGTTCCATGAAAAGGTGCTATTCCAGAAGGTTAAACTGTTTTGAGGTAGCTTTCTAATTTGTTAATACCAGTTACTCTTATAATTCCTCTTAGCTTGTCTTTTTATTCTTAAAAGGAATCCTATCTGGTTTTTATCTAGGAAAAGAGACACTAAATTAATCTATACATCATCACTCACATGAATATTTTAAAAGTATATTTACTTAAATATTCTTAATTTTAATTAACAAATTTAGTTCAAATGATTGTGAGCAGTCTTAGGAAAAACATTTGAATGAAATGTGTAATGAATTAACAGTCTTAGTCTTTCTTGGAACAGAAAATATTTACTTTTTTCTGTTCTAGTATTTCAACTCTATATTTGCATTTTCTTCTTTCTAAAAAATTTCATGACCTACTTGCAGGTCTCCTAACAATCTATGTGATCTCTTTCCCTCTTCCTTCTGCATTACCCTGGCCCCTCTGCCAAATTTGGATAGGAATTAACTGACTGAGCTCCAACTTTCAAGCATACCAATTGTTCTCACATTCTCAGCCTGCTGCAAAGCATTTTACACATTTGATCATAGTATCCAGAATATGCTCTCTCTCACTCTTACTTCAGTTGTTTTATCAACATATAATGTACAAAAAACATTAAATTCACCCATTTTAAGTGTACAGTTTTAGTTTTAGTAAAAGCATACAGTTGTGTCACTACAACCTAAATTATATGAAATTTTTCTGTCACTCTCAAAAGTTGTGTTGTAGCCCTTTGAAGTCAACCCCTACCCCCGGAACTCACTGATCTGCTTTCTGTCACTATGCCTTTTTCTTTTCGAGAATTTCATATAAATGGAAATGTGCAGTATGTAATCTTGTGTGCGTGGCCAGAAGTAGGGTAGGAGAGAGCTTTTGTGTCTGACGTCTTTCACTTAACATATGCTTTTGAGATTGTTCTGCACTGTTGCTTGAATCTGTCCTTTGGTCCTTTAATATTGCAGAATCCATTGAATTGCTATGCTTATTTATCCATTTGCCTATTAGAGTTGTTTCCAGTTTTTGGTTGTTGTGAATAAATAACAAGACTTGTATAGCTTTGGAGATCTGCTATACAAGTCTCCATGTGGGCATGGATATTTATTTCTCTTGGATAAATACCCAAGAGTGGGACTGCCACGTTATATGGGAAGCATTTAACTTTATAAAGAGACTGCCAAAGTCTTTTTTCCAAAATAGCTGTACCATTTTGTGTTCCCACCAGAAATGTATGAAAGTTAAAGGTGCTTTGTATCTTTGCCAACATTTCATGTTAGAAGTCTTTAATTTTAGCATTTAGCAGGTATATAGTGGTTTCTCGTTTTTTTTTCCTTCTTCTTATTTTCTTTTGATTTTGTTCTCATTATTTTTAATTTGCCTTTCCCTAGTGACTAATGGTGATGAGTGAGCATCTTTCCATGTACTAATTTGCTACCTGGACATATCATCTTTAGTGAGATGTGCTTTGCTGTGGGTGTTTTCAAAGTTTCTTTTATTTGGGGTTTTTGAGCTTCTTCAATCTGTTGGCTTATCGTTTCCATCAAATCAGCTTTTATTTCGTACCCACTCCTCCTTTTTCTGAGACTCTTAATTATAAATATGATGTATATTAGGTCATATTATGTTGCTCTATTTATTTTGTCATTCATAAATACAAGATTTTATTTGCACATCATTAGTGTAGAAGACCACAGTGATTTTCAAAACCACAACACTTTGACACAACTTATTAAAAAACATAATTACTTATTTACCTGACTAAACAAAACAGTGCAGTTTAATAAAAGATAGACCAAAGACAGAGTTCTCTAATCCAGAATTTGACCAAGGAAAAAAAGAATTAAACACAGTCTAGGCTTAATAGAAATAAACTTTGTCATAAAGGGGAAATAAAATAAAAAAGGTATTCATATTTTCCTTAGTGATCTGTATGAGCCGTTTACCTAATAAGAATACAATCATTTTTTGTAAATATTATCTCCTACTTTGTGTGCGTTCTAATTTTACTCACAACTGTCCTGACGTGTGGACATTTGAAATTATTATAGCCAAATCTATCTCTTCTTTTTAGAGGGCTTATCTGTTTGATTAGATTTATTTACCTCATTCAGTGAATGGCTCAACAGCCAAGCCAGAGACATGAAAGCTACCTTGTTATGGGATTGGTTGTTAAAAATTATTACAAATATATTTTAACTTTAATGTCTAAACGGGGCTCGGCGTAGTTTTAGGCACTGGGGACCACATAGGGATGAAAACAAACATCCCATTGTTCATCCTTCAACCCTCAAATATTTCTTCTTTTCATTCCTCCTTCCCTTGCCTTAGTTCTGATCTCATGCTTTTTATATCAGTCTGTTTCTCCAGTTTTCCAAAAGGCCAAATCTGATTCTGCCCCTCCCCTGCTTAACAGCCTTCAATAACTCCTTCAAAATAAAGTTGAAACTGCTTAGCTTGATTGTCTATCCCTAATCCACCTCTCCACCCTGCCCTGGCCTTAAGGAGTCACTCCCTAAATTCCACAGATTTGCACACAAACTATTCCCTGAGGTGGTGGGAAAACCCCTGCCTTTCACACTTTGTTCTTTATTTTTTATTTTTTTGGTTGCATATCCCCTCCTTTCTGCTTGCTCTTGCTGTGTTCATCTTTTTGCGGTCTTCTGTGTCTGCTTTTTATCTCCCCCAGTTGTGGGGGCTGTGTCTGCTTTTTATCTCCCCCCATTGTGGGGGGCACGCCGAGTCAGCCCGAGTCAGCCCTGGCAACTTTTTGCCCCGCCCACGGCGGCTTGCCCCCTCAAGGGGGTCTGCCTGCTTGGAGAGGTCCCCTGGAACTGAACCCGGGGCCTCCCATGTGGTGAACTGGCGCCCTATCCACTGGGCTACAGCCGGCCCCCCAACTTTGTTCTTTAAATTCAGCTCAAACCCTTTTCCACATCCATCTGGGTTATATGCCCTTCCCATGTGATCTCAAATGCCCTTGCATTGTTTCTTATATCAGACAAAAATTACTGTATTATAAAGAACTCTTTGCTTATTTAGCTCGGGGAAATTATACACCCAATCTGTTTCCAAATGCTTTGAAAAAATGGGGATAATAGTGTCTATCTTACAGAGCTTTGATCAGGACCTTTGAGCTAATATTGTAAGTACTGGCCCATAATAAATCCTGTATTAGTGTTTTTTTCAATGATCACCCAATTATTTAGCTAAAGTTTAACAAATATTTAAATTCAATACTAAATTCTTTGATATGTTCACAACCCCACTAATCTTTTTTAATGGCATACAAATCTACACTACAGGGGCATTGAAATCTTTTGATACTTCATATAAATCAAAAGTTGGTACATGTTCCAATCAAGGCTCTATATGGTTATCATAATATGGATCTTTGAAAGCATACAGATTAGCAAGATTTGCAAAGAAATGCTTGACCACTTTCAAACCTTGCTTTGTATGTAAGCAAGTATATTTAACCCACTGTATTGACTTGAATATAAATATGGTTCCATTTTCAATATATCTACAGGCTATAAGGATAAAGGATAAATTCCTTCTTCCAAGAGTATATGATTTTATTCCAGCATAGATA
>PVKH010027102.1:0-13080 GCA_004027955.1 Chaetophractus vellerosus
AAAAAAAGAAAAAAAAAGAAAATATGGAAGAATGTTCAATTTAGATTTCTAGACTGGGACATGGCTAGGTTTTAAATAATGAAATATATTGACAAGAGGGAGTATTGTTGCTTTAGAAAATAAATTACAAATCATCTTAATCAATTTCATTACTCTTCAGTTAATAAAAGAATAGAATGCATGATATACTCAGAACACACAGGTTTAATAGTAAAGAGTAGCCATAGAGCATGGATTCTTTTTTTCTCTCTCTTTCATTAAATGTGATTATTGAATTTATATTTTGAATAACCATTTTATTCTTTGATTTGTGGAAGTTTTTATACTATATTTCTAGGTTTATTGAAAAATCATTCAGAAAGTAGAGTTTCCCCCATTATTAACATTTGAAATAGTATGGTCCCTTTGTTGCACTTCATGAAACAATATTTTTGTATTATTAACTGTAGTCCATAGTTTACATTCCTTCTTCATATAGTGCAGTTCTGTATTTTCTTTATTTCATTTTTAATCTGATACATACATACATCAAATTTCCCATTTAAAACACTTTCAAGTATATAATTTTGTGTTGTTAAGAGTATTCACAAGGGTGTGCTGTTCTTTTATCCCAAACAGAAAACTCTGTGACACTTAAACATTAACTACCCTTCTGAATGTATGAATTTGCTTATTCATATTATTTCATGTAAGGGGGATGATTATACAGTCTTTTGTGTCTGGATTATTTCATTCAACATGTTGTCTTCAAGATTCATCTGTATTATAACATGTATCAGAATTTAATTCCTTTTTGTGACTTAATAATATTCCATTCTGTATATGTATTTTATATATACTATTACAAATTTATCCATTCAACTGTTGATAGACACTTGGGAGGTTTCCATCTTTTGGCTAATGGGAATAATGCTGCTATGAACAATACTATACAAATAACTCTTTGAGTCTCTTTTTCAATTGCTTTGGATATATACATAGAAGTGGTACTTGTAGGTCATACAGTAATTCTAAAATAACTTTATGTGGAGCCAACAACTGTTTTCTGTAGTTACTGCACTAGTTTATGTTCCCATCAACAATGTGTGAGTGTTCCTATTTTTCCATATCCTCACATCTCTTGACAATTTCTTTCTTTTCTTTAATAATAATCATTGTATTGGGGGTTAGGTGGAATTTCATTGTGTTTTTTATTTCATTACCTTAATGGTTAATGATGTTGAGCCTCTTTTCATGTGCTTCTTGGCCATTTCTGTATCTTCTGGGGGAAAATGTCTATTCTTGTTCTTTCCCAATTTTTTCACTTGGGTAGATTGCTTTAATGTTGAGTTTTAGAAATTCTTTATGTATTCTGAATATTTAATCTTTATCAGATATATGGTTTCCAAATATTTTCTTCCATTCTGTACATTGTTTTTTTTTCCACTTTCCTGATTATATTTGGATATGCAAAAGTTTTAAATTTTGTTGGTCCAATATATCTATTTTATCTTTTCTTACTCCTGCTTTTGGTGTAAAGTTCAAGGATCCATTGTCTAATATGAGTTCTTGAAGTCCTTCTCCTATGTTTTCTTCTGAGAAATTTTATAATTTTTAGTTCTTATTTTTATATTTTGATCCACTTTGAGTTTTTTTGTGTCTATGGTGTAACATAGAGGTCAACTTTCTTTCTTTTGCATGTGGACATCCAGTTTACTCAGAACCAATATTGAGAAACTATTCTTTCCCAATTGATAGGATTTAGCACCCATGTCAAAAATCAGTTGGACCTATATAGGAAGGTTTATTTCTGATCTCTCAATATGACTCCATGAGTATATATGTCTGTCCTTGTGCTAGGATCTCGTGCTTTGATTACAGTAACTTTGTATGAGCTCTAAATTTAGAAAGGGTGAGTCCACTGGATTTGCTTTTCTTTTAATGAATGCCTTTCATTAGTGTGGTACATTTTTTTTAATTGATGAACATGTATTAAAGCATTATACTAGACAAGGATTATAGTTTACATCGTAGTTTGGCAATTTGCTCCTCAAAATTTTATAAGTTTTGACAAAATGTATAATGGCCTGTATCCATCACTGCAATGTCATGCAGGACAATTTCTATGTCCAAAAATGTCACTATGTTGTACCTATTCTTCATTCTCCCTCCCCACGTAACATCTAGTGGCCTCTGCCTTCATATCAATGATACAAGTTCTTCCATAGCTAGAATAATCATGTCTACTTTAGTTGATAGCTGCTTTCCGTATGGCTCTTCTGTCCCTTTTATTTGAATATATAATTAGCATTATACTTGTTAAATATATGTCCCAGAGACTTAAATCTTCAGGCCGTTTATATGCCATTTGAGCCCTGAATCTCAGCATAGTTGCAACACCTACTCACCAGTTCATTGTACTCACCCAGGACAATTAACAAAAAGATAATGATGACCAATGCCCATTCCAGGAAGCAGCAAGTGTCTGCATCTGCAAGCAATACAGTTCTAACCAACTGCCCTTGAGATCCAAGCCCTCTCTCAATGGGAGACAGGGAGGCATCACCATCCCAAAATCATCAATCCATTATTGAAAGTACTATATTGAAGTCTCTTGCTATTAATGTAGAATCATCTATTTGGCCCTTCAAATTTGTCAATATTCGCTTCATGTATTTTGTGGCTCTGCTGTTAAGTTTACAAATATTTATAATTGTATATTATCTTGTTTAATTGCCTTTTTAAAAATATCTCATTCATTAGAGAAGTGACCATTTTATCAGTGTTTAGTGTCCTTCTATGCCCCTTGTAACAGCTTTTGACTTAAAGTTTATTTTACCTGATTTTAGAATTGTCAACCTATCTGTATTTTGGTTACTGTTTGCATGGAATATTTTTCAGTCCTTTACCTTTCAAAGTACTGTGTCCTTTAGTTTAAGGTTAGTCTCTTATAAAAACATATAGCTGTGCCATAATTTATAAATTCATTCCTTCAATATCTGTTTGACTGGAAAGATTAATCTATTTGCATTTAAAGTAACTAATGACAATACGGGATTTTTTTTTCTGCTATTTTGTATTTGGGCTTTTGTACAGCTTATTGCTTTTTTGTTCCTCAATTTTCTTAGTACTGCCTACTTTTGTATTTATTTACTATTATATAGTGAACCATTTTAAATGCCTTGTCATTTCCTTCTCTGTATATTGTTCAGATTTTTTATTTGTTTCTTTGGGCTTCAAATTTAACATCTTAAATCTATAACAATCTTGTATGATTGATACCAACTTAACTTCAAAAGTATACACAAAAGAGGTTGCTATACCCCTTCATTCATTCCCCATCCTTAAATTTCTCTTGTCATAAATTATAACTGTATATATTTTGTGTCCAAAACCATAGTTTGGCATTAATTTTATGAACTTGTCTTTTAAATACTCTTGAGAAGTGAAAAATGGAATTATATAGTAAAAATACAATACAAAGTACTGCTGTTTATAATTATCCATGTACCTACCTTTATCAGAGATTTTCATTTTTTTATGCTGCTTTGATGTCCTATCCTTTTCTGGAAGAACTTTCCTTAGTTTTAATGTCCTTTCCTTTTCTGGAAGAACTTTGTTTAGCACTGCTTATAAGATAGACCTATTGTTGATGAATTCTCTCCACTTGTGTTTATCTCTTCCTCATTTTTGGAAGTTTCACTGGATATGAAATTCTTTGTAGGTAATTATTAGTTTCTGCTTTTTAAATATTTCATCCCATTGCCTTCTTGCCTCCATGGTTTCTGTTGAGAAATTGGTAATTATCCTCATTGAGGCTTCATTGTCCATGATGCGTTGCTTCTTTCTTGCAGCTTTCAAGATGCTTTCCTTCTCTTTGGATCCTATAGCCCAACTGGAAGAACAACTGTGATGCAAATAAGGTTTGTGTTTACTTAAGATAGTAGACTTATACTTTTACAGAACAATCAGAATTTAGTAGATTGTCCATCTATTTCACCCCTAGGTATACCTTGATCACCTAGTCAATGCCATAGGATCTTCCTATCAGACTGTGCTAATTACTATGTTGTCTATTATGGTAGCCATTATCACCTTGTCTTTGATGATTCATTTCTATCACTTAGGTGTTGTCAAACTGGGATCTGATTACCCCATTGGATTTAGGGTTTTCAAGCAGTGGAAGCAGTTCCCACAATAAGAGTGACCATAGGAGATTTGAGAGATGGAGTAGCTCTCTCAAATTTATTTCTTACAGTTTTGGTGAAAAGTGTGTCCTTGGGACGTTCCTGAGAGGGGGGAGCAAGTCTCATATGATAATTCTACTCTAACATTCCAATCTCTCTATGCTTTAGGATTCTGTCATCTACATTATACTTGGACAGTTCTGGTATTTCAACTTCATTTAGAGGAGTCCACCTTTTGATCCATGTTTCAAATAGCCTACTTAGCAAACTGATAGAGCATTTTCTAATCCCTAAAGCTATAACTTTGAATCCAGAATCTCTGCTTAATGTGGCCATTTCATTAATTTAGCCTGATACAACTTTATGTTCCTTCCATTATTATCCCACACCCTTAATATCTATTCCACAAACATTTCCATGTTCTCTCTATGTACATTTTTAAAATCATGCAATTGTTTTGGAGTGTAATGCACCTCCATGTGGGTACACTTTGTACCTCACTTTTAGGGGCCTTTGGGGACTTCAGTCTAATAATATGTATGGAAGGAAAGAGGAACATTGGGAGCCAGTCATGATAGAAATTAACAGTGTCTTGCAAGAGCATACTTCAAGAGGTGCATGAGTTTCCTCTGATGAACAGAGTTAACCTCTTCAGATGGTGGCGTGATGGTCATTTCCTCAATTGAGTTAAGTACATGTTCATCAAGCAAAGCACGGCTAATTTCTTCAGACAGAGGCAGGTTGACTGCTCCATAAGGAAGACTATTAGATTCATCTGGCAAGAACATCCAGCATAATTTATAAGAATTATCTTATGCAACTATTGGGGTTGGCAATTCTGATTTCTGTAGGGAAGATCACTTGTGGAAATTCCAATAAAGGTAATGCTGAATTTGAAGCCAACATGTCCATTTGTAAACTGACTGAAGTCAAACATAATTTCTTCTTTCTCATTTCTGAAATCCTCAGTTCTGGCTTTCAATACCACCAACTGGGGATGAGGAGACTCCCCCCATTGCTGAGGGCATTCTCTTTTATTGATTGTAGATGCAACCAGCTGTACATGCCATCAACTGACTATAGATAAAAATGTATCTCTGAAACACCCTCACAAGAAAAACCAGGGCAGTGTTTAGCCTAACCAACCACTGGAACAACATAAGCAAGCTAAGCAGAAAAATGAAATTAACCATCGACCATCACAGTTATTTTTTGGTTACATGGAACACTTCTCCCCATCCTTTCACATTTGATCTATTTGTTTCTTTCAATTTATTGTGAGTTTATTTGAAGGACCATCTTTTTTTTTCATTTCACATATTTTTACTTCTTCAAGTTTGTTATTTACAAGGAATGGCAAATAAAAAAGACAATTCAGTTCCATAATCATCATGGAGTGGCTTTAAGAGAAATCTGTTCACATGAATACTATTGTTTCCCATAGTTTCCATTGATAAATAGACAGCCAACCCATCTGTTGAGAATGCTGAAGATATGCTATATAATAAAACATGCCAGTTCAAGGCGTGGAGGGTGAGACATGCTAGAAAATAATTTGTGTGAACTTCTTGATTTGATTATACAAGACAAGCACAAAAGCACCACGCATGCTTCTGAGAACATTGGACCGTGTGCCCTTGAAAAAAGCTTTTGGTCCTTCATCAGGAGCAATCTTCCTCCAGCAGTCGAGCGTGCCTGGGTACACATCAGTTCCTTTACTCCCTTACTACATCATCTTGCTACGAGGGACAGTGTGAAACAGATAGGAAGTCAACCCAACCACGGCTGTGATGGATGATGCAATCATCTGGCTGATGAAGATGTGCCATATTCTTGGGATCTGGAAACATTCCCTTTGTGGTTTTGTGGATACCAAAGTAGGCAGCTCAGTAGATGATGATACCCTATATCAACACGTTAGAGCCTTGGGACAGGCCTGTAATCATATCAGATTTGTAGATCTTCACCAGGAAGTCACCAAGGCCTCTGAATGCCCTTTCTCTCAGGTTCTTTGCACATCTGCAGCTAGACAGGAACAGGCAAAATCAAGAGGGTATGTGAAACCCAAGATGTGGCTCCAGTGGAACCACCAGATGCCAGGTTGCCTACAAAGTAGTACCAGATCTGGGTCCTCTTGTTTGCGCCACCCAGTAAGATCTGCTTGCATTTGTCTGTGAAGGCAAATTTGAGCACGTACGTGGGGAAGTATCTGATGACATTGGCCAGGTTACTGCGCCAGAAAGGTAGGACTCCCTGCATCTTGGGGATGCGAACCACACAGTCTATGATGGCTTGTGCTTCTTATCTGTGGTGATTTGCTTGCTGGCGTGCTGCACCTGCAGCAGCCACTCCACCTGCCAGGACCTTCTGGTGGAAGGACACAGCGGCACCTGTCATGTTGAAAGGAAGGAGATGGGCGGGTGCCAAACAGGGCTGAGAACCAACTTTGACTAATCCAGGGCTCTGGCTTTGAAAATCCATTCTGCCGATCTCTGCCTTTTGAATGGAGAGTTTAATCTATTTGCATTTAACGTAACTACTCATAATGCAATAATTATTACTGCAATTTGTATTCTGTTTTTTTTTGTAGCCCTTATAGCAATTTTTGTCTCTCATTTCTTCCATTATTGCTTATTATTTACTTAGTTGATCTTTTGTAGTAATACATTTAGAATCCTTTCTTATTTCCTCCTTTTTAAAATAATTTTCAGATATTTTCATTGGGTTACCATAGGACTTATATTTAAAATCCTAAACTATTACAATCTCTTTTGATTTGATGCCAACTTAACTTCAATAAAATAAAAAATCTAGTTTTTTCTACCACACTACCACCCTCCCCTTTCTATAATTCTTTCACAAATTACATGTATAGACATATATGTCCAAAACCATCAATTTATCATTACTTTTTATACTTTTGCATTTAAATCCTATAAGAAGTAAAGAGCAGATTTATAAACCAAAATTGCAGCAGTACTAGCACTTATATTTACCCATTTTTTTTACATTACTGATATCTTTATCTCTCCCCATGTCTCTGAGTTATTGTCCTGTCTCTTGTCCTTTCACTCTGAAGAACTCATTTAGCATTTCTTATAGGACAGGTTTAGTGGTGACAGACTTCCTAAGTGTTTTTTTTTTTCAGAATGTCATACTTTCCCACATTTTTGAAAGACATGTTAGCCAGACAAAGAATCTTTGGTTGGTATTCTTTTTCAGCTCTTTAAGTAAATCATGCCACTGTCTACTTGCCTGTATGATTCTGTTAAGAAATCAACACTTAACCTAACTAAGGCCCCGTTTTACATTACAAGTTGCTTAACTCTTTCTGTTTTTAGGATTCTTCCTTTGTCTTTGTTAAGTGTTACAGTTTGACTGTACTAGAGCTCAGTTTGTATCTCTTAGTTAATACTATCTGAAGTTTGTTAAACTTCTTGGATATATATATAATATGTTTTTCATTAAATTTTGAATATTTTTAGCCATTATGGCTTCAACTATTCTTTCTGTCCCTTTATCTCTCTCTCTACATCTGTGACAACCAAATAGCATGTACTAGTATGCTTGAAGGTATCCCAGAGGTTGTTAGACTCTATTCATGTTTTTTCATTCCTTTTTTTGGTGTGGGGGGTGTCAGGGCTGGGAATTGAACCCATTTCCTAGTTTGTGAGAAGCCTGCCCTGAACCCCTGAGCTACACTGGCTGCTTCCATCCTTTTTCATTCTGCTCCTCAGAGTGGATAACTTCAAAATTCCTGTCTCCTGCTTGCTGCTGATTTTTATAACAACTACAATCTGCTCTTGAACTACTGCAGAGTATGTTTAATTTTAGTTATATGTATTTCAGTTCCATTATTTTGTTGAGTTCTTCTTTAAATTTCTATCTCTTTATTGAAATTTTCATTTTGTTCATATATTGCTTTCCTAATATCCTTTATTCATTTGTCTAAGTCTTTTTTTTTTTTAGCTCTTTAAGCATATTTAAGGAAATTTTTCAAAAAACATTGATATGTCCAAATTCTGGGAGTTGTCATTGATGGCTTTTGTTCTTTCTTATTTTATACTTTTGACTAGGTCATCATTTTCTGTTTTTCGAATGCATGATGATATTTTGCCACAAATTCAATATTTGAATATTTGAAAGTGTAAATTCTGGAATGAGTTACTGAATTATCTATTCCTTAAGCTTGTATTCTGCGAGGTCATAAGAGAAGTCTTCTGAAGGCCAAGATTTAACAAACAAAAAAGAAATAATACACTATTCTCAGTATTTACATGTTGGTAATATACAGGTGTATGTTCTCCTTCAGAGTTCAGCCAGTTTTGTAATGTGCCTAAAGATCAGATGAGGAAATAATGAAGGTTCCTCTCTGGTCTTTCTGAGTATGTGTCTTTCCTGGGCATGCATACAAATATTCAAAAGTTTTTATGAATTCTCCCATTTACACAGCTACTCTGATTATTCCTCTTTAAGTGATGTACATACTTTCCTCTAGGTTTCAATGGGTTATATTGTGTGTCTTAAAGCCAGATATCCATTTCTCCAGGGGTTTTGTGTTCAGACTGATTTCTTAGAGTATGTTAGCTGCAGTGTGAGACCATTCAATGTCTAGAGGAAGTTCTGGAATGTGCAAGACAGTGACGAGCATCCTCCTCCGTCCTTAAGGCTGCACCAGATGGATCAATAGTGACTTATGTACCCCGATATGCTCATGAGTTATTCTGTGACATCCACCACGTGAATCAGTGATCTCCACTGGAAGCTCAGGCTGGCTCTGCACCAAGCCAGGAAAGGGACATGGGTAGAGCCAGCAAAGGCCCTGCAAGGTTCTCCTACCATAGGTAAGTTGCCTTTTTCTTGCTTCAGTGACTGCACAGTTGCTACTACTCTTTACATATTTCTGGAGTTCTAAGAAAAATGGTTTTTGCTGATTTGTATTTATTGTTCAAAAATTCTGGGGGAGATGAGACCCTGGAGAATCTCTTATTGCCATCTCCTGACATCGATCTTCTAGTGTTTCTTAAGGTTTAGTAAAATCGTCTTCTATAACCTGTTTTCCATGTAAATGGAAATTAATTCTACAGGTGTCATTAGGGTTGGCTACATCCAGAACAATTCTTCTAACAAGTACACCTCATAGCTGATACTGTGTGCTTCATATAAAATTACATCAGGAAGGACACAAAGTCTGTTTGTTTAACATTTCGAGTTGCTTAAAATTACCAATGGATCAAGTGGTTAGTAGCTTCATTTTTACCATCATAGAGTATTCCAATAATGGTTTATATCATGGAGTTTTCCGCCGATGATCGTTGTCTCTACTGAATATTAACTTAAAAATTTCTGTTCTGCTGTATTAATCAGTATTTCCTAGGTAAACACAAATGGCAGGAAGTAGTAAATATTATGAGAGCTTCATAAACTTATCTCAGGTGTCTGTGGGGATGGCCAGATCAAATTCCATAGGGCAAGCTTCAAAGCTGGAGCTCTGGTGAAGATTTTTGATGAGTTCCCCAGGACAGTTGCTTGGCTGATGTAAAGATGGAAATTCTCTTTTGACCAATGAAATCATCACTTTTCCTTTTTAGGCCTTCAACTGATTGGATGAGAGTTCCTTCCTTGTTGGAGATATTCTCCTCTGTTGATTGTAGTTGTAATCAGCCACATATGAAATCAACTTACTGATGAAGTCCAGAAAATATCCTCATAGTAACAATCAGGCTGGTGCTTGCTTGACCAAACACTAGAGACCATAACCTGATCAAGTTGAACACATTAACTTAACCATTACAGCCCATGCATTGTCAACTTAGCAGTCATACACATTACCTTAAACAGTACTTTATCTCAAAATAAAACAAGAGCTATAATGTTTTATGCCTAACATTTTCTCAAATGTCCTGCATAAAACCAGGAATGAACTAAACTTCCTCAAATGGTGTGCAAGTCCTTGGGCAATATTAACTCTTAAACTGATAACCTAGAAATTGAATACATGTACTTTGTACAACATTTATCAATACATATATACCTGCTCATTCCAATACAAGGAAGAACTGTCCATAACAATTAGAGTCCTCATTTCTGTAACTGGTCACATGGTCATAGCTCATATTTATGACTACCATATTCTAATACCCATTCCATATTAACCCCAGCAAGCAACTTACCTAGCCATGCTTCTTTCCCAGGTGGGATGATGGAAACATGTATTCTTGTAGTTTCTGGGCCATTGTATTCCTACCTGGATTGGGTTTTTGCATTTCTCATTGGCTTTAATCAAAGGGCATTGTAGTACTAAGCAATGCCCTAGGGGATCCCCTATATTCCAGGAAAACTCTCCTTGATCTCCATTGCGGAGTTGGAGTCTTATTTACCCTTGATAGTCAGGTTCGCTCACCCCTGTCAGTAGAGTAATTCCTTACCATGCATGTTGATTCAGTCAAGAGGAGTCCAACCTGGCCAGGATTGTGTAATCAAAAGGATCCTTGTGTCTCCTGGTGGCTGCACTTCTCCTTTTGGAACTAACATTAATAGTCTAGGTGTGTTGACTAGAACAACAATCACTGACACAGAACACTAGCACACATGGAGATCAAATGGGGAAAAACATGAAAATATCATTTAGGGCAAGAGTAAGTATCATACAGAAAATAGCAAACTGTGACATGATGTAAGAATGATTCCAAAGCATGAGAAATTTTCCTAATGAAGAATGAGAAAACTGTAAAGGCCTCTGACTATTGAGTTCAAACCTGAGTGGGATAGATGAATCGATAATCTATCATTCTTCTGTAGAGCTACTTAAGCAATAAGAAATATTGGGCACCATGTAGTATCCAATTACTCAACCTATTAGAAAATAAGATTGGGAAGGCCATTTTGATTAATGTTTAATAAGTAAGAAAGCAATTCAGTTAAGGTTGGACAAATAGTCAGATGCAGGTTAGGAAAGGATCAATAGGCCACCGTAAGAGGAATTAATTTCATTATAAATAATACTGCAGGATTTCATGTTGTTGCTTTTAAGATGGAGGGTAAAATTTAATTTCATTTGCATTTTTTTAAAAAATCCTGACCATTGTGGGACTAATTAACTGCTTTGTAGATGTGGGCCTATCAGTTAAAATGTCATTGCAAAATTCTGGGTGGAGATTATAGTGGACCTATTTGACATTGGTAGAGTTTCTGAGAAGTGATCAAATTTGTAGTAGATATTGAAGGTAAACAAATTAAGTTTCTGATGGGTTGCATGTTAGAATGAAATGAAAGAGAGCCAGGGATGACTTAGATTTATTAGCCTGAGCAAGAGAGCGGATGATATTGCATTTATACGAGAAAGGAAGTGCTTGGGGAGAAACAGATTTATCAGCAATGAGGTTGGGGATCAGTAGTTCAGTTTAGCCTTGTTTGTTAGTATCTGTATGCATTTACAAGGATATAATTTACACATATGTACAAATTATCTGTATGCCCATTATCTAAGTGTAAAAGTATAAATATCAAATAAATGAAATAGACATTAACATATAACACCAGAGCTCAAGTGAAAGATCAGCTTTGAAAATACAAGTTTGAAATTCCTAAACAGAATAGATGATACCACATAAAGGGATTGTGAACTAATTAGAAATGGTGATATCTTTTGTACATCTTGGGAAGTGCAGCATCAAGAAGTCAACAGGTGAAAGATTATCCAGGAAAGGACCAAGAAAAAACCATAAATTTGAAGGAAAGCAGAATACTTTTGAGTAACTCGAGTTTCAGGATGTGGATTGTTTAAAATTCCGCTTCAAAATTGAGTAATGTAATTTAGACAGGACTCTATCCATTGTGTTAGAATGGTAGAAATGAAAACCAATTTCAAGGGTTTGAGCAGATAATGGGAGTGAAAGAAGTAGAACGAAAATATACTCTACTCTTAATATCAGATTGTTTTCAAATTTCTATCCGCTTCCTTCTCAGAATTCATTTTTCTAAAAACAAGAAAACAATAAATCTTACTTTGGTCAATTTCAAAGCTAAAAATCTCCACAGGTCCTTATCTTTGGAATTTTTGTCAGTGTCATTACAGGAGTTTATTTATATAAAAATTATTTATAATGGAAGTTCTGACAGAAAAAAATCATACTTATGATTCCTATTACTGAAATCTCAGTATTTATTTGGATAGGTTTACTTTTTCCTTTCCAATCTGCATTCATTTTATTTGTTATTCTGCCTTTGTATAATTTTTAATACAAGTAATGACAGTGGACATCCTTGACTTGTAACTGATCGTAGGGTGAAAGCATTCACTCCACCACTAAACATGATGTTATCTGCAGGATTTTTTTGTAGATAACTTTTCCCTTCTATTCCTAGTTTGTTAAGAGTTTCTATCATGAATGGATATTGAATTTGTCAAATGCTTTTCTGCTTTTATGGATATGAATATACATCTTACATTCTTTTTCTGTCTTTATTTTGAACTGCAATGACTGACTCTAATGCGTAAAAATATTCTGCATTCATGGGATAAATTGTACTTAATCATGAAGTATTTCCCTTTAAATAATGCTACATTAAATTTGCTATTATTTTGTTAAAGTATTTTGGGTTGTGTCTATCTTAGCAAATGTTCCATGTATACTTGGAAACAATGTATATCTTGATATTGTTGGGTGGATTGTTCTATAAATAAAAGTAATCTCATCTTCTTACATAGCTTTATATTGTTTACTATATTCTTACTGATTTTCTGCCTACTTATTTTTAACCAAATATGAGATCGGATTATCTTTCATCGTGATTTTTCTATTATACCAGAGTTCCTTTGATTTTGATTTATGAATGTTGAAGTTCCTCACTATACAGGCATGCCTCATCTTGTTGAGATTTATTGCACTTAGCAGATATAGTGTTTTTTACA
>PVKH010027103.1:0-13084 GCA_004027955.1 Chaetophractus vellerosus
TGTTCTCTTGTGTCTTACTTTCTTAAAGACAGTATTCTGGTTTCACAGCTAGAAGTCCTAAATTTGAATCCAAATTGGTGTGTTGGGAAGTAACTTCAGATGCCAGATACACCTTTGATATGACCTCTCCTAATCTAGTGGACACAGAAACCCCAGGCCAGCAAACTTTGCCACCTGGAATTAAGTTGCATGGCCTCATCTCCTTCTCTAGTACCAGGACCACTCAATTTGGTCCTTCTTTTCCTAACTTCAAATATTGATCACTATCTTTTCTTTCTTTCTTTTTTTTTTTTTAGGTACTGGAGATTGAACCTGGCACCTCATATGTGGGAAGCTGGTGCTCAGCCACTGAGCCACATCAACTTCCCTGAGTTGGTTTTTTTCATTTGTTTTGCTTGTTATTTGTTTTTTTGTTTTTTCAGGAGGCACTGGGAACTGAACCCAGGACCTCCCGTGTGGCAGGCAGGAGCTCAACTGCTTGAGCCACATCTGTTCCCTGGTCACTAGTTTTGACTGTGGTATTTTCTTGGCTTTTGAGTTCTTCCATACTAAGTCATGGCATATAAAATATATGTCTATATCAGGATCTCATTTCTCTAAGTACAAAATGAATACATTCCTAATATAAAATTTTCAAAACTTGCTGAAATATGAAGCAGAGCAGACTAGCATTGCAGGGGCTTTGGAGATTAAATTTTCATTGGAATTGCAGCTCACAAAAGTAAGAAAGAAGTAAAACTGCCTTTATTCACAAATGATATAATTATTTATGTAGAAAATGCTATTTACCTAAAAAAAAACATCAAAAACTAATAAGTGAATTTAGCCAAATGATATGATATTTAAAAAATCAAGTGGTAATGGTGACATGAATCTCTACATATGATACACTTTCATAATACTATACACCCAAAATATGAGCACATGTGAAATCTGATAAAATTCAAGTAAGGACTATAGTTTATATAGTAACATTGCACCAATGTCAGTTTCCTGGTTTTGATGAAATTTGGTTATGCGAGACATTATCATTGGAGAGAGCAGAGTGAAGGCTACACAACTCTCTGTACAATTTTTGAAACTTCTCATGAGTCTTAAATTATTTAAAAAATAATAATAAAAGCTTTTTAAATACAAAAAATCAACAGTATTTTTATATACTATCAGCAGCAATAGTTGGAAAAGAAATTTATTTCCCTTTATAATACTAAAAAAATTATTTAGTAAAATATATAATAAAAGAGGTATAATATCTCCACACTCAAAACTATGAAATGGTGCTGAGAGAAATTATAAAAGACCCAAATGAACAGAAACCTATGTTGTGTACATGGATTGGAAGACTCAATATTGTTAAGATGTTCATTCTCCCCAAATCTACCTATATAGTCACATAATCACACTCAGAATCCCAATAGGCATTTATATAGAAATTGACAAGTTGATTTCTAAAATGTATATGGAAATGAAAAACTTAGAACAGCAAAAATAATCTTGAAAAAAATAAAGTCAAGTAGCCACACCAATAAATTTCAAGACTTATTCTAAAAGCTAGAGGAATCATTACAGTGTGGTATTTGGTGTGAAGGTAGACATATCTTTGTTGAATCATACTTCTAAGTAAACTATAAAGCTTTCCAGAAGAAAACATATGAAAATATATTTGTGACCTTGGGGTATAAAGATTTCTTAGAGAAGACACATCAAAACATTCTTTTAAGGGGCCGGCCATATAGCCCAGTGGATAGGGTGCCAGCATACCACTATGGGAGGCCCCGGGTTCGGTTCCCGGGGACCTCTCCTAGCGGGCAGACCCCCTTGAGAAGGGCAAGCCGCCATGGGCAAAGCAGAAGCCGCCCACAAGCGGGGAAAGCCGCGCCTGCGCAGTGACCGGCCTCGGCACGTCCCCGCAATGGGGGGGGGGGAGGGGAGATATGTAATAAAATAAAATAAATCTTTAAAAAAAAAACAAACATTCTTTTAAGAAGATCTAAAGGGAGTTCATAAGTGGGGAGAAAATATCCATTATACATATATATGACAGAGGAATTATTTCAAATCAACAACAAAAGAGAAACAACTCAATAAAAATGGGTGAAAGACTTGAGGAGACACTTCACAAAAGAAGATATATGAAAGGGAAAATGGGCAAGTAAATGTGCTCATCAGGAAAATGCAAATTAAAATCAAAGTGTAATACCACTTTACACCCACTAGAATGACTAAAATTTAAAAGACTAGCATCAAACGTTGGCAAAGGAAGTGGAGCAGCTGGAACTCTCACTGGTAAAATGGTATAATTGCTTGGAAAACTGTGTGACAGTTTCACATAAAGCAAAACATCCACCTACCCTATGGCCTAGCAGTTCTCCTCTAGAGCAATGAAACCAAGTGCCCACGAAAAGACCTGTACAATAGTATTTAGAGCAGCTTTATTTCTAATAGCCCCAAACTGAAGACAACCCAAATATCCATCAACAAAAGAACAGGTTGAAAAAGTTGGTGTATAATCATATAATTATAATGGAAAAAAACCACCAAAAAACAAAACACAAAAAACAACTCATGGAACATAAAAATATGGATGACTCTCAAAAATATTATGTTGAATAAAAGAAACCAAGCACAATATTGTGTGATTCCATTTATTTGAAGTTGAAAAAGAAACTAATTTAATCAACAGCAACAGAAATCAGAACTGTTGATGCCTCTGGGGAGTTGTGCTTAACCTAGGGGAAAACTAGAGGAACTTTCCAGGGTGATGGAAATGTTCCATCTCTTGACCGAGTGTTGGTGGCATAGGCATACACATTTGTCACTACACATTAAAGAGCAGACTATATGTAAATCATTTTTCCTCAGGAAAGAGACCGTAATACAAACATTTCAATATATTATGCATATTCTTAAAAGGAATATTTGTATAGAATATCTACATAAATATTTGCTTTAAGATTGGGAATAAAATGCAGATGCTCACTGTCATTGCTTCTGTTTAACATGGCACTGGAAGCCCTGGCCAATTCTAAAAGGAGGAGAGAGATAAAAATGAAGTATTGGAAGGAAAGAAACTATATTACTAACGTGTTTATAGCTATTAATACTTTACAGAGAGGTCTTGCTTTGACCAGTGCAGACAAGGACACGATTAACTCAAACCTCTGCACCTGAAGGCCACAATAAAAATGAAGGATTAAGCATAAATTAAGTAGGCAAAAAGTGCCTTTCCGATTTATTTTTTTATCATTTAGATTTTTCTGTTTCTTAACACATAGTTCCATGGTCTTTTCTACTAAAAAAAAACAAACAAACAAATGAAAAAACACAACAGGAAAATTCAAATGAAGGGAAACGCTTGTGTTTTATTTTGGGTTAGGTGAGCAATACTTTGCTCAGGAAATGTCCTTCCTCCACCTCAAGCTCCTTTTAGCATCTGGTTGAGAAGAGGAGAAAATGGTCTTCTGATATTAAATCAATATCAAAGCAAGATAGAAAGAGAGTTTTATATCAGGTTTCCATAATGCTAGTGTCGAGTATGCGATAATGCCTAAAAACAATGCTGCGGCCCCTGCCAACAATAGACTCAAAAGTGCAATTTTGGCAAAATAAATAAAATGATGGCTAAAAAATGATTTCTTTTGCAGTGATCTCATAGGTCACAACATTGAAAAACAAGGACAAATTTCTTGCAAGGCTTGTAGAATATATGGCATGTGGTTGAAAAGAAAACCATTATCATTTTATTTAAATAATGTAGAAGGAATAAAAAGGGCTGAAGAGGAAACGGAAATTTGTTGTGCGCCTACTATGAGTCAGGCACTTTCTATAAATTATCTTCACAGCTATCTTCTGGGAATGTGCTAGCCAATACTTCAATTCAGTGGTTATTTTTAAATACCATCTAAATCTCTGGGGGTGGGGTCCAGGACGGATGTATTCTAAAATTCCCTGAGGGAATTTAATGTGCAGCCCAGGTTACCAACCACCACTTCATCTCTTGGCATAGCATAAAAATCCACCCCCTTCCTCGGCCCTCCATTCCCCACTCCTACTTCAGACTTCTCGGCTCCCGCTGCATTTCTTCTTAACTGGATGTGCTCTTAACAACTGCCTCTGTGTTTTGAGTCTTCTCTCTGATCTTTGACCCCTGTTTAGCCACTAGACCTAAATGATTTTTCTCTGCATGAACTTGCTATGCAAAGTCTCTAGACTTCAGTCCATGCGCCCCGGGCCCCAAGACCTCCCTCAAACCCTGAGGCCCATAATATGCCAAGCCCTGGGCGCACCCTTCATCTGAGGTCCCTTGTCCTCCTCCCAAACAATTTTGAAGCAATCTTAAATACCATACCATTCCAATCTTAAATATCTTAGCAGATCATTGGCATTAACAGCGCCCTTATTACTGGGAAAACAAGTGCAAAGCGTGATTAAAATGATAGCCAGCAATCCTCTTTTTAACTGTTTTCTATGTGGACCACCTGCATAAGAACTGGGGATGATAGTAACTGCCTTGTCTATTGCAGAGGGTCCTGATGACCACAGGGAACAATAAATGCAAACTATTTTTGCATGTACCGAGATGCCGAATAATCGAGTTGTGCCACTGATTTTAATCCACAAACTTTATTGGAAATTTTCATAACAGAGTAGCCTATGTATACTTTACTGTCCCAATTCTCATTCTTTTTTTTTTTTTTTAAGATTTATTTATTTTATTACATATCTCCCCTTCCCCCCCGCTGCGGCGACGCGCCGAGACTTGGTCACTGCGCAGGCGCGGCTTTCCCCGCTTGTGGGCCATCACGGCCGGCTTTTCAGTTCGCGGGTGGCTGGCTGCGCTCCGTCCGTGGGCGACCTGCCCTGCCTGTGGCGGCTTTTGCCTGTCTGTGGCAGTTTTTTGCCCTGCCCACGGCGGCTCCGGCCCGCCCATGGCGGCTTGCCATTCTCAAGGCGGTCTGCCCGCTAGGAGAGGTCCCCGGGAACCGAACCCAGGGCCTCCCATGTGGTATGCCGACGCCCTATCCACTGGGCTATCCAGTCGGCCCCCCAATTCTCATTCTTGACTCAACTTTCAAACAGCCACTCTACTAGTATTGTCCAAGGTAACCAATGACTCCTAACTAACTGCCCAAGTCAAAAGCCCATATTTAAGTCTCACCCAAATTGACCTCTTTCCAGAACTGGGCCATGCTTGAAAGGACACAACCTTCGGTGGGTGTACCCAGAAATTGTCATTGCTCGGGGGATGAGGGCAGGGCCCAGGGAGCATCTTTTGTACATAGCCCCCACTGCTGTTTACAGTAGTTTGTCCATTTGATTGTGAGCTCCTTGAGGGCAGGGACTATATTTTATTAATGCTTATATCCTAATATAGATATATTGGCATCCAATAAATGTTTGCTATGAATAAATAAATGAATGCTTATTAAATGTGATTCAAAGGCATTTAGGGGAATGATCTTTAGTGAATTATAAATATTTAGAGGAAGGGCCAAATAGGAAGCATGCTTAAGCACTTAAGGCCTAATTTTGGCCTTGTGAAATAATATGTGGTATATAGCCTTCATTCGTTTGGCATAAAACCTATAACTTGCAAATGATTATTTCTTTAAATGAAAAAAGACTTCAACCTGCTTTAAATCCATATAGTTTCCATGGAGATGGAGGTCAGCCTCTCTCTGTGTGGTCTCTTAGGTCATCGTTACAGTAACCCAAGGTCCACCCAGCCCAGCGTTCTGTTTTCTTATGATAATGGTACAAGGGTATATCGTGGGATAGAGCTACTGTTCTCGCTGCTGACATCAAATAGTTTAAAATCTCAGCATTCCTTAACGGTAATTTGTGTTTCTACCTCCAATTAATTTATTTAAACTTTTAGATTCACCTCATTACTAATTATGGGGAAAGGAGTTCCATGCATTTACTTATTGTAAAAAAAAAAATGATGTCTTCTTTGAATAGTAGCAAATTTGTCTCTTCCAAATCAAGGGAAGTTTCCCCCAAATTCTGGTGTCCTGGGGTTAGTAATAAGTCTGTGCTCACTCTAATGCTGATCTTCGTGAATTCACAATATTCAGTCTTGGCCTCGAAGGCTTCCTATTTCCAGATGGGTAACTCAGCTTTTCTGGCTTACTCTTTTTTGGTGAGATCCTAATTCTGAAGTGGCCCTAACAAGGCTTTTCCTAGAGTATGCTGAAGCTTTCCAGTTAATCTTGAATACCTTTTTAGATGACTAAAAGCATTTTATTGTACTCACTGGCTGCAGAAAAATTCTAAACTGGTGCTTATAAGAGACCAAGTTCACAGTGTTTTCCCACATTTGAGGGACCTCCCACCACACAGGCAAACAGCACACATGAGAACTGGCAAAGCCCGTCAGGGCCTTTCAGTTTTCCGGGACGCATTCAGAGTCTCACCTTTCTTATTTCAAGTGGCAGAGGAACTACAGAGTAACGGAACCAGGAGAGACCTTGAAAATCACTCTGACCCATTTTCCTCCCTTTGAACAGGACCTATTTAACCCGCCCCAGACAGGTGGAAATTAATCTTACCTTTAAAGACCTTCAGAGAAGGTAATTTCACGTCCTTCCCCAGCAATGAGTTCTCGCTGGAAAGTCTCCTTTCTACAACCTGAATACATCAAGTCTATCTTGAATAATTGTTTCTGCTGGAAAAGTTCTCAGCTATACCCTAAACCACACACGCCTATTTTCTCTGATTCTGTCCCTAAGTCAAGAAGGAGAACCACTCTTTCGTACCATCTGTGTGAGGTGGTTTTATAAGATCAGAGGCTGGTGAGTCAACAGCTGCTGCTGGATTCCAGCTGCCCATCTTTGTGGGCAGGTGCCTGTCTGTCTGCCCACAGGGCTGGATGTACTTATGCCAGTGCAGTGTGCTCCTCTCAGTCCTCTAGATTAAGGCAGAAACACAGGTCTGGGGACACCTGCAACCTCACTACAGGATATTTTATGAACCTTCCAAAAGCCAGAGACGGATGCAAAGAAAGGGAATGATTAGCCTGGTCAGGTCACAGTAGACACGCCTTGAAAGCCACCTAATGCGCACCAGACCTTGCGCAGAACGCTGGGTTAGAAAATGGAGGCGGCATTGGAGACACTGGATTCGTTCCACACCACCCCTACGAAAGGTTCAGCCTTTGAGGACATTAGTCACTTGCCTGTTTGCTGTCTTTCTTCATGCACATTCATCAGGGCTTTTGCCCTTTCTCCCTCGGAGGAATTTGCCACTGTGACGTTTTCTTGGACAAGAAGTACAAAAGGACAGGTTCAGGGCAGGACAATGCTAGTAAGTGGAATCATTGGGTGAACATGACTGAACTAGTTTATGCCCAACATAACTATACGTATACACACACAAAGAGAGAAAGAGAGAGAGTGGAGGAGTGGGGAGAGAGAGAGAGAGAGAGAGAGAGAGAGAGAGAGAGAGAGAGATTCTCCAGCGTCCAAGAGTCTATTACTCAATGTTGTGCTTCTTTCTATGTTAATCTGAAAAAATTCACATGTTGTGGATCATCTGGATGCCAATCTCGGAGATGAGTGTCGCCAAAGCCCTGCCACACCTTCACTCACACACCCGCTTATGAGCAAAGACGTACCAGGTAAAGATCCTGAAGGGACCATGTGAACTGCTTATATGCCACCTAAGACTTGGCATGTCCCAAATGCAAAATGATGATTAGCCCATACCCATTGCATTCATGTTAAAATCTTTGACAAGTTACAAAGTCAACATTTATTTTTGCCATTAAAACATTTCCCTAGAATAAGACTTTGTCTTCTTAGTTTATCAACTTAAGACTTCAGTTGGACATTATGAAGATAACATAGTATGATAAAAATAATGGACCACTCTAAGTGTTGAGGGGTAATATAAAAAGAATAAACATAGAAATGACATAAACTCAAGTGAAGTCCTAAAGACTTCAAGGCATCCTATATGAAAGATGGTTTCACAGCAATTCGAGTACAGAATTGAGTCATTTTATGTCTCAAATTAGACATGAATACAAAATTAACAGAAACTGTATCTTAGTTTTTATAGTATATTTATTACAAGTAGACACCTTATGTGGATTTTTTATTGTTTGTACTAATGTTCATAAAAGCAATTATTTTTATTTTTGAGCATTGTGTTTTGATAGTATAGTTTTAAGTTGATTAGCTCATCTAAATAATGAATCAGTGGTTAAAATAGATATAATCGTGATGACTCAAATGATGGTGTATTATGGTAACAATAAAAAGAATTAGTTGGACCAGAGAAACACAAAATATGCAAATTTATCTGCATTTTAGATATACCAAAACAGCTCATCTATTATGATGAAGAAATGATGTTAATTAGAATTTTATTGATTCTATAGTTGTGTATGTATTTAATTTGCTATATATGTATAATGAGTTAAAACACAATTTTAGACTTGTACATATTTAACGGCATAGTACAACTTAACAATACTTTGTTGAAACTGTGGAGCTACAGTACTTTTTTCTTTCAAGTGGGATCCATATATTACTCAAATTAAAGAAAAAGTAATATAAAATAGTTTAAGCTTATATTATATTTTATGTTTTTAATGTTTGAAGTAAACCTTTCAATCTGCCTTTTGGTGTTAACATATTTCAAATTTTTATTGATGAATGTGTTAAGTAATACTTCTTTTGTGTCAAAAGTCCTTCCTTCCACTAATTGGATAACGTAGTATCTCCAAGGTTTGGCCCCCTCATGTGTAACATCAAGACAATAATATCAATCTCCCAGGAAGGTTGTGGGCATTTAATTTTATAGTGTATGTGAAAGTGCTCAATAAAGTCATAGCTTAATATGATACATCTATGTGCATAAATGTATGTACTATTTTACTGAATTCATTCATGTTGAATTTAACTGTGTACAGCCTTCAGGCATGTTCCCCCCTCTTCCTAATCTGAAATTAGTTAAACAAGAATATGTTTAATCTATTAATCATTACATTTTCCTAAAATATATTTTCCTTTGTTTATTTTTAAACTGAAGGTAAAACTTCTCCCCATTAGTCCTTTTATGAAAATCTCTCTGTATGCTTGAAAATATGAATTGCCCCCTGGACTTTTCCTAGCTTTGTTGTTTATTTCTCAAATTTGGCAATCAAAAGAATATATAATTTTCCAGGTGCAGAAATAGGTGGATAATGTTTTCTGTTCTGTTTCCAATATCTTTCCTGATGATGCACAGCAATATTTTGTTGACGTATTTGTTGACCACAGCAGTACGTTGGGTTTAGATTTCATCTGCCCAAGGTGGAACCCTTCACTTGAATGCTTCTCTTAACCTCAAATTCAAACCTGTCTGAAAATAAGCCTCATCATCTCTCCTACCTGCCGTCCTGTATCCATAAGTTTGTCCTTCCTATCACTCAGCCCAGAAATCTTGGGCTCATCTTTGACTCTTCCTTACCTACTTTTTGTCGCCAGGTTTGTTCTTTCGTCCTTCCAAGTTCTTTTCAAAACCATTCCTTTCTTTCCATTTCCATTGCTACACCCCAGTTCATTCATCTATTCATTAACAAATATTTAGTGCCTATGATATGCCAGGCACTGTGCTGGTACTAAAATGCAGCGCCTTTCCTCAAGAAGCTCGTGATATAGGCAACCTGATAAACAGTTACTGACTAATGGGATGACTCGAACACCAAGTGTTCAGGGGGTGCCACTAGCTGTGCTAAGAAGTAGATGTCACTAGCTTGGCTTGCTCAGGGAAGCCTTCCCAGAAAAGTTGATGCCTATCTGATTATTTAATGATGAGTAGTAATAGCCTTCAAAGGAGACATGGTAGAGAGGACAAAATATGCACAAACAGAGGAATCTGTGCCCCAGTTACCTCATCAACAAAATTGGGATGTTAGACCTTACCTGATAAAGCTATTGTGAGAATTAAATACAATGAAATGATGCATTCAATGTGTTTAACATCTTACACAGAATAGGCACTCAATCCCTACTGCTATTGTTATTATTCAAAGATAATACAATCTTATTTGGAAAAGAGGACATAAAAACAGGACAAGTTTCACAGAAATAAAAATTCTGATACATTCAACAAACCTAAAGGCTAAAGTGGACAAACTGCCTATAATTTATCTCCATGTTATTCCTCCATTTATTTTTAAAAAATGAATACCTTAATACCTCTGTATAGTCAGGTTTCTCTAGGAAAACAGAGCTACCAGGAGATATCTGAAAATATTATGAAATTTTTATAAGAATTATCACACATGACTTTGGGGATGCACAAGTCCAAATTCCATAGGGCAGTCTGCAGGCTGAGAAAGTCCTGCTGAAAGTCATTGATGATTCTCCAGGAGAAGCTCGCTGGCTGAAGGAGAGATTGAAACTCTATTTTCTGGCTGCTGAAATCATCATTTCTCTTTTTAAAGCCTTCAACTGATTGGATGAGACGTCTCTCATTGCTGAAGGCATCTCCTCAGTTGACTATAGATGTAATCAGTCATGGATGCAATCAATTTACTGATTAAGTCCACGAAATGTCCTTAGAGTGACAATCAGGCCAGTGCTTGCTTGACCAAACAACTGGACACCATCACCTGGCCAAATTGACACTTGACCCTAACCATCACAACCTCTATCATTTATTGCATACTTGCTGTGTTTTACAGACATTCCTGGATGTTTTTCATGTATCACTTCTAATCCTCATATGATGTGTGAGGTAGATATTATATTCCCCATTTATGGATGAAGAAATTAAAGCTCAGCTTTGGTAAGGGATCTTCCCAAGCTGGTACATCTAGTAAGTGGCAGAATTGAGATTTGAACTCAGGTCTCTCTGACTCCAGAACACATGCTCACTCTTCCCATTCCAACAGCATGGTGAGAATACAATTTGGGAAAAGTCATATTTAATCGTCTTGCCTCCTCTTGGAATAGTTTGGAATAATCTACAGACATGAAGATGTCACTATAGGATCCTTCATCCAGGAAAGTTATGAAACTTCAATGAAGCTAGTTATGAAAATGCTCCAGCAATGACACCTTGGGAATGACTGAACCACATCTCAGTCAAAATGAATCAGGCCATTCAGAGGACAGTCAGGACCCACAAACTAAACCAATCTCTCCAAAAAGCAGAAGAGGCAACTGGGGAAGAATTTAGTGAGAAGGGCAGGAGAAAGTATGGACAGGCATTAAGGCAGCCAGGCAACAGGTGTGTGTCCAGACAGGCAGGTCAAGCCTGGCACCAGGGCAGTCTGGATGCAGCTGACAAAGCGATGCCAGGTGGGTTGACAGCATCAGTCAAGTTTCCAGGCTCTGGGAGATGTGGGTGGAGGTCGGGGGCAGTGACCATGGCTTTGCAAAGAAAATCAACTACATGCATAAGAAAGACTTTCTAAGTGGGAAAAGTTTTGAAATCCCTGATATCGCCCAAATCTTCTGTTGGGTTTTCTCATTATCTCTCTAACCTGGCTCATTAATTTTCCCCATTTTCCAGGGGTGTCTACAGAAGCCAACATCCTGACTCACCTCTAAGGACAGCTGTTCCTCTTTAGTTTGGCTGTTATGTAGGAGTTCTCCAGGTGATGAGGTGCTAAGACACCATTATACTCTTCTTCCAACTTCCATGGTCTAGGGATGGACAATTCTCCTTTCCTCTTTAGTTTAAAGAAAAACAGTAGGGATTTTCAGAAGAACTTTTACTAAGGAAACCCAAGGAATCCAAAACACAACAACAAAGAAAATAGAAAAGCATAGAAATGACTGAACATTAAGAATATAACTTCCTTATATTTTAGAAACTAAAGTCAAGCACAAACTACAATTTTTGAGGCATGTATTTTTTTTCCTCATCTCAGTCTACAAAGACCATGCTGACCTGTAGATTTTTTTCCAGTTCTTGGTCAAATAATGTCCCACCCCTCCTCCACATCTCTTTCATTTCCTTCTTATTCAGGAGAAGGTATGCAATAGAAGTCACTATTCCAGATGGGCTGATGGAAGACACATGTCCGTCATCACCAAATTGGGAATGAGCCCTTGCACATCCTGCCTGGTGAAGAATAAAGGGTATTTCCTTCTAGAGGGATTCCTAGAGTCAATGACATCTTGAGAAAGTACAGAGAGCCTAAGACAGTGGTCCATTTACAAAAAAGACTTCAAAAGAGGACTTGGCCATGAGGATTCTGAAGTATGAGGCCAGCTACTGCTGCCATTTCAGATTCAGAGAACTGCTATCAGGATTGGAAGAAGCACAGAGGCAGGCAGTCAGGTGGGTTATCCAAAGGCAAACTCTTAGTTATGCTGACAATATCAATCACCAGAAATAAAACAATCTCACTAGTAGACAGCCAGGAGCACGTACAAAGTGAAGAAGATGCAGTTAAACATTTCTTTATTTTTATTAGTTTTAGTTTCCTAGCTGCCAAAACAAATACTATGCAATGGGTTTGGGTTGGCATGAACAGTGGGAATTTATTGATTCACGGCTTTGAGGCTAGGAAAAGTCGAAAATTGAGGCATCACGAAGGCAATGCTTTCTCCCAGAAGACTGTGGTGTTCTGGGGCTGGCTGCCTGGCTTTTCTGTCACGTGGCAACGCACATGGTGGCCTCTCCTGGCTTCTCCTTTCTCTTCTACGTTCCATTGACTTTCAGCTTCCGGCTGCTCCCTCTGGCTTTCTCTCTGTCTGTGGCCTTCCTTTTATGGCCTTCAGGAATAGGATTAAGGCCCATCCTGATTGAGTTAGGCCACACCTTAACCAAAGCAACCCCATCAAAAGGTCCTATTTACAAGGGTTCACACCCACAGGGATGGATTAAGTTTAAGGATATGTTTTTACTTAAATTGCACAATTTGATGAGTTTTGTCATACATATACACCTTTAAAACCATCACTACAATCAAGATAATGTACATGTTGATCACCACCAAAAGTTGTATCCTTCCCACTCACCCATCCCCATGTCCAGGCAACCACTGATTTATGTCACTGTAGATCAGTTTGCATTTTCTAGAATTTTATATGAATAAATTCACAGGATGTAGTCTTTTTTAAAAAATCTGGCTTGTTTC